>APFE030315540.1:57201-145537 GCA_000404065.3 Pinus taeda
CAGAGATTGAGTGAGGGGAAGGAGTCCAAAAGGGAAAATCACAGGCCAAACCTAGAAAATTGCCAAGTTGTAGCTAGAAACTAGGGTTTGTGCAAAAATGAGGAATTTGGGGAATCCGAGTGTTGGGAAGTGTATGATATGGTACTTTATGGATAGGGGAAGGTGTATGAACATCAGGAAACAAGTTTTGCCATTGATCTGACCATCCAAGAGAAATTGGCTTCAAAACCCTAGGAGAGGGAAATGAACTTGCCAAGGCACAACTGAAGCATGAACAAGATGTAAAATGACTCATTAGACACTGACATGATAATGACAAACCTATGAATGATGATAGACTCAGCTAAATGATGACATAGACCGCCATTTGGACAAATTTAGAAGGAGTGAAAGCAAACCCTAGACCTAATGCCTAGTGACCAAATTTTGCTTGAAAACTCACTGAAATGACAAAATTTGACCTTGACACTTCAAAATAACTTTGTAAGAGTATATTTGATCACTGGAGGAAGGCTGTAAAGACTGACACTAACAGATTCCAAAAAGGAATTGATTGCAAAATGATATTTAACAAAATTACATATATTTCTGAAAAAAAAAACTAGAAAATAGGATTCCTGGACAAATTCGGTTGTTTGTTGAAACTTTGAAGGATCTATTGCTGACTATATCTATTTTCCAGCTCCTTCTGTTTGTCTTGTTATTAAAATTGTAAAATTTCTACTTATGCTTATTCGACCAATTCTAGTAATTAGTCCCATCATTCTTCACCCAAGATAGAAAATTTCACCATGTTTCTAAATCTTTCATTTACCACAGTGTAAGTATGAAAAGTTGGTTTATTCAAAAACAAATGATGAATCTCATGCTAAATGTTTGAATCAAACTGCAAGCACTCCAGAAAGGATTCTCCACTGATAGATCCCTTTGCCTTTGCAAACTTACATGCATCTGCATATATGTTGCATAATTATTCCTTGTAATTTTTTAAGGGAATCAATTTCCCATTAGAGTTTCTGAGAGTTGGAAGTCCTTTCTTCTATAACAAAGAAAACTTCTTATTAAATCTTCTGACTTGTAGTTCCAATTTCTTGCACTTATTCTCCAACTACACCATTAGATTCTTCTTAGTCAAAATTCTTTTTACTTCCATCACTGTCTCTGTCATGTCCTGAATGTTCAACTCCTCAAGGTCATCTCTAGTTTTGGAGTTTATCATTCTTATAATTTTTTGCGCTTCTTCTAGCCTGTGTTGAATATCTACTTTGGTTTTTTCACTCCTGCTTTAACTCTCTGGACCAGTCCCTCTTATTAAAAAATAATTTAAATTGATGGCCACATATCTGTAAAATTTTCATTAATATTATGCCAAATGCTTTGCCTAGATTCTACTAACATTTGAATAATGATAAATTGATCTTCATAATTCTAAATTTGCAGAATCAATTTGAAATTCTTTTGCACTTCTACCAAGTATGCATTGTCTTCCTTAATCTTGTTTTCTTCCAACTTGGTGAGTGTTGCTGCCAATTTCTCCACTTTCTTATCTTTCAATGATAATTCCCCTAAATCTTGAGCTAGATTTTATGAGGAATCTAAAACTGATGCTTGTGGTGTTAGTTGTGGTAAAGTACCTCTTGTTGATGTTCTTTCTACCTCCAATTGCTTTTTTTCTTTAAGTAATGCTTCCATATCCTATTTCATTTTCTGAATTTTCACTTTTTGCTCCACTAATCTTGTGAACAATTTTTCTCTCTCCATCTCTAGACTGGTGACTTCCTTAGCCTCATGGTGTTTTGTGGTGGGGAGATTCATCTGTTTCTTGAGGGCTTGATTATCTTCATTCTTGTTCTTGATTATCTACTCTACTGCCTTGACTTCACTAGGATCATATCCTAGCTTGAGAACCAAATCTTCTAATGTTTTAATCCTAGTGTCTTTGGCCAAAGAAGACATTCTCTCAATATTTAGCTGTGAGTGCATATTATTTAAAGAAACATTCAATTTAGAAGGAATCATATATGAGCTGGTTAGAGTCAAATAGATCATCTCTCCTACTTGCTTATGGAAATCGATCTGATCGATTGCATGAATATTCTTAATATCAACTGAAAATATGGATGCCTTATAATCTCATGACTTTTAGGGGATGACACTATTGGTTCCAAAAAGGACATTTGAAACTTCTCCTTCTCTGAGTCAAATGAAGAAATCAATCTATTTTTAGTGGTGACAGTCTGCTTCATGAACTCTGAATATATTAAAGCTTTGAGAGCTTCACTCCTCAATTTGATCTCCTTGTACCTTGTAAAAATACTTTGCTTTGGTGGAACCTGAGAGGTAGAAGAGATGGGAGACTCACTTGTCTCTTCTAAATATGGGAAAGAAGTGGTAGGAGTGCATGTTAAAATCATAGTATTTTTCTCCTGTACAACCCTTTGTTCTAAGGATTCTTCTGTAATAGTGGTCACTTGTGGATTAGTCTTGCTATTAGATTTGGTAGTGGCCTGTGAATCCTTCTTCCTTCTCTTGAATACAAGAAAATCTATAGCCTGAGATTCTAAGTCTATGGGAGACATGCTTTCCCTTGGAATCTTGATTTGTTTATCTTTACCAATAGGAATTTGTAAAGAAGATTGACTGACCAACTGCTCTTCGGCCTCCTATAATGTGTTTTCTGTCTAATGCTCTTGGTTAGCATATTGTTCTATCTCTAGCTTGGGTGTGTGTGCATATGGAGTGCTCTTCCATTCAACCGTCAGCTTGGAAATTATCCCTAAAGGATCATAAGACCATGTGAAAATCGATTTGAATTTCATCTGTTTTAAAGTTTCCTCCACTTCCTTTGTTGCTTCTTTAGTGTTCACAATATAGGTACCTATATGTGCCTTTAGTTTGAACTATGCCTTCTTCTTATTGGACACAAAGTGTAATTCATCCATGTTCAACATCTGTCTAGCATATTCTAAGGAAAAAATTCTTACTGGAACAAATGCTGGTAATCTATAAGGAGGGAGCTCACACCCATAAATTTTGATATCTCTATAGTTCTAGTATAAATACGAGTCTCCAACCTTTGACTGCTTTGAAAGGTGAAAAACTTTCTTAATTTCAGGAGAAATTCTTGGTATAACGTCATGTGAAGGAACTTATCTACAAAATATGTATAAGTATACTGCTCTGAATTTTTTCTGATTAGAGAAGTCCAATAAATAACTGGCAAAGGGTTTCCATGCTCGTCCAGCTTCTGCAATTGAAACTTGAACCTGTCTGCATGGAAAAATAACATTAAATAAACCAAAACCGGTTGGTGTTTGAACACGCCTTCAACTTTGAAATTCAAAAACTATGCATATATGATATATAATAAATAATGACTATAATTGAATAGAATTGAAGGCCTCAGACCAACTGTAAAAATAGATAAAAATCCTAAAACTACCTCATCAACCCATTGGTCTGTAGGATAACCGAATAAATGAGTAAACATAGAGATCACTTGCCTTGACATTTTTGGGAAGATAGAGGCAAAATATGGGGATCCTCTTTAGGAATTTTTCCTTTGCCCTTATGTGAAGACATCTCGAATTATAGAGGAAAAATGCAGGAATAGGGAATTCAATAGGGGAAATAAAGGAACAGAGAATTATAGAGGAAAATTGAAGTATAAAGCTACCATATGACTTGTTTAATTGAAGTTGCAGAGGGAGATGACTCACAAATTTGCATTGGTAACTTCACAATGGCTCGATCCTAACTTGTACCATTCAAATAATGTCTAAAAGGAAAAGACTGCAGGTGTTTGAGGTAGTTTATAGTGGGTTTGGTAGGCGTTATAATGGAATTGTTACCATTTTGGGAGTGATACATTTATTTGTAACATATCAGTTGGTGAGAGGAGTTTAATGCATAACATCTATTTGCAATTTGATGGGTATTTTAAGAGCTAATGGTTGAGTGATGTGTATCATGGGAGATTAGATTGATGGAGGGAGGGGTGGATGACAGAAGGGATGACATATGGTGGTGTGTTCATGGTAGAACGAAGGACAGGTGAATGTGATGGAAAAGCGCGGGGGTGAGCTGATAGAAAGATGAGTGGAATGGATTTTTCAGGGGGAGGGGTAGTGGTGGTAAGTGGTAAATGGAAGAGACCCCCCGAAAATTCACAAGAGCTGACACATAATTGGGTGGGGTTTTATTAAAACTACTTTTTGGCCCTGCCCCCTTCCATTAAGTCCCAAAGGGTCAGGGGGGGAGGGTTGGCGGCATTTACACATGCGCACCCATACTTTGGGAAATTTTTTTTTTTCATATATATATATATATATATATATATATATATATATATATATATATATATATATATATATATATATATATCCCATTTTATTTCTTTTTATTTTATTTTCTATTTTTTCTTTTATGAGCTAGAGAATTTAGAAGGAAAAATACCTTTTACACTATCGTATGGGATAATTGACTAAATGACCATACTGTACTACTATGATGAGACATAAGAAGAAAAGGTAGTTTGTTCATCTGTAATTGGTTTCTAAAAAGCCTGATTCAATTTAGTAACTATATCTTCAAGTTTTTCAAACTGTTATATAACATCTTGATCAAAATCTAAAGTGACAAGTTTATGTGCTGAGATATGAGGTTTCAAAATAGTTTCATCAAATAATGTCTTAGGGACAAAAGTTTCTCATTTGTTTCTAAAAATATTTTTCTCAAAGGGTAAATCAAATTCAATATGCTCAATGGTTATAAGAGTTTTTGGAAGTGAATTAGCTCTTGGAAAAGGATTACTTCTCTCTTGGTTCTCTGTAAAACTCTTCTTCCTAATCAACTTCTTAGGATTATTTACAATTTTAGGTCGGTTAGGATTTGGGTGGGATATGGTATAGATTTTCCTGGGTATATATACAAATGATGGGTGTGAAAGCAACCTAAATAAATTCTACTTCATTATCACTCACAGGAAATAGTTTTGGAAGTATGAAATCAATATCTACCAGGGAAATATTTTGTTTTTTTCATCCCTAGTATGGTTGCCAGAATGTTATCAATTCACAATTTCCTTAAGTTGAGGAGAGAAACCCAAATGTAACCACAAACCACTTTCAAATCTGGGATCTATCACTTTCAGCTTCAGAGAGGGATCTCTGTGTATTATTTAGATTTATGCTTCAAAATTTAGGCTAGGTATGAAGGGAAAATGTATGATTTTCAAAGTTTTGGTTGAAATATGTTGGAAAAGTTTATTGGGCTTGGATTCATAAGGTTTTTCAGTAGTACATTTAAATAGATAGAGGAGTATAAAACATGGCGAGGTAGGGAGACTCTTGGATCTTATAGAGTTGTTGTGATATGAATGATATGAATGAGGAGGAGGATCAATTAAGTATAGAGCATATTGAGATGAATTCTATACTTAACATCAAAAAGAAAACATTGATATTGTTTAACAAGCCAGAGCAGAGTGCTAAAAGTAAATTTGGCCCTTAATCTTCTTATAACAATTTAGGAATGAAAACATTCATGTGAAACTTGAAAGGAAATAGATTTGTAGAGAGGAAGACATCGCCATTTGCTTGACAAAAGAAAAAAAAACAAATTTCCTCTGCATTACTGAATTGATTACTTCATATTTACTTCACTGCTTACAATCACAAAAAATTCTTTCCTTCTCGCATAATACAACCCTTACTAAGGCATATTACAAAATATTTATAGATTTTCAATTAAACTAACTTTGGATTGCAAAAAGGAAGTGGTTACAAAATGATATTTAACAAAATTACATATATTTCTGAAACAAAACAAGAAAATAGGACTCTTGGACAAATTTGGTTGTTTTTTGAAACTTCGAAGGAAATATGTTGTTTACTATAGCTATTTTCCAACTCCTTTTGCTTGTCTTGTTGTCAAAATTGTAAAATTTCTACTTGTGCTTATTTGACCAATTCTAGTGATTGGTCCCATCATTCTTCACCTGTGATATAAAAATTTACCATGTTTATAAATCTTTCATATACCTCAGTGTAAGTCTAAAAAGTTGGTTTATTAAAAAAAATTGATGAATGTCATGCTGAATGTTTAAGTCAAACTGTAGGCCCTCCAGAAAGGCTTCTTCACTGATATCTCCCTTTGCCTTTGCAAAATTAGATGTGTCTACAACTATGTTGCATAACTGTTCCTAATAATTTTCTAATGGAATCAATTTTCCATTAGAATTTTTGAGAGTTGGAAGTCCTTTCTCCTGTAACAAAGACAACTTCTTATTAAGTCTTTTGACTTGTAGTTCCAATTCCTTCCACTTATTCTCAACTTGCACCATCATATTCTTCTTAGTCAAAAATATTTTGACTTCCATCACTGTATATTTCCTGTCTTAAATGTTCAACTCCTCAAGCTCATCTTTGGTTTTGGAGTTGAGCATTCTTATAATTTTCTGCGCTTCTTCTGGCTTGTGTTCAATATCTACTTTTTTTCTTTTCCATTGTCACTTTAACTCTCTAGACCAGTTCCTCTTGTTCAAAAATGATTTGAATTGATGGCCACAACTCTGTAACATTTGCATTAATATTATGCCAAATGCTTTGTTTGGCTTCTGCTAACATTTGAATAATGATAGATTGAACTTCATACTTTTGAATCTCCTGAATCAATTTGAAATTCTTTTGCACTTCTGCCAAGTGTGCATTATCTGCCTTAATCTTGTTTTCTTCGATATTGGTGAGTGATGCTATCAATTTCTCCACTTCTTTATTTGTTAATGATAATCCCCCCAAATCTTGAGCTATATTTTCCAAGGAATTCGAAACTGATGCTTGTATTTTTAGTTGTGTTAAAGTAATTGTTGTTGATGTTCATGATGCCTCCCATTGCTCTTTTTCTTTCAGTGATGCTTCCATATCGTGTTCCATTTTCTAAATTTTCACGTTCTTCTCCATCACTATTGTGAAAAGTTTTTCGTTCTGCATCTCTAGACTGGTGACTTCTTTAGCCTGAGGGTGTTCTATAGTTGGGAGCTTCGGTTGTTTCCTGAGGGCTTGAATATTTTCATTCTTGTTCTTGATTATCTCCTTTGTTGCCTTGACATCACTAGGATCATATCCTAGCTTGACAACCAAACCATATAATTTCTTAATCCGGGTGTCTTTGGCCATAGAAGACATTCTCTCAATATTCAACTATGAGTGCATATTATTTAAAGAAACATGTAATTTACAAGAAACCATAACTGAGCTAGTTAGTTCGAACAGATCATCTCTCCTTCTTGCTTATGAAATTTGATCTGATCAAATGCATGAATCTTCTTAGTATCAACTGAAAATACGGATGCCTTATAATCTTCAACACTTTTAGGGGATAGTAAACTGTCCCTTCTTTGAGTCAAATGCAGACAACAATCTATTTTGAGTGGAGGAAATCTACTTCCAAAACTCTGAATATGTTGAAGCTTTGAGAGCTTCATTCTTCAATTTGATCTCCCTACACCTTGTAAAATTACTTGGCTTTGGTGGAACCCATGAGGTAGAAGAGATAGGAGACTCAATTGTCTCTTCTACATATGGGAAAGATGTGGTAGGAGTGCCTGTCAAAATCATATTAGTTTTATCTTGTACATCCCTTTCTTATGAGGATTCTTCTGGAATAGTGATCACATGTGGATTATTCTTGCTATCAGATTTGATAGTGGGTTGTGAATCCTTCTTCCTTCTCTTGAATACAAGAAAATTTGTAGCGTGAGTTTCTGAGTCTATGGGGGTCATGATTTCGCTTGTCCTGTTAATTTCTTTGTCTTTAGCAATAGGATTCTATAAAGAATATTTACTGACCAGCTACTCTTCGGCCTCCTGTAATGTGTTTTATGTCCACTGCTCTTAGTTACAATATTGTTCTATCTTTGGCCTAGGTGTGTGTGCATATGAAGTGTTCTTCTGTTCAACCCTTAGCTTGGAAATTATCCCTAAAAAATCATAAGACCATGTGAAACTGGGTTTGAATTTCAAATGTTTTAAATATTCCTCCACTTCCTTTCTTTCTTCTCTATTATTCACAATATAGGGACCTATATGTGTCTTTAGTTTGAATTGTTCCTTCTTCTTATTTGAAACAAAGTGGTATTCATCCATGTTCAACATCTCTCTAGCATATTCTAAGGCAAAAGTTCTTACTAGCACAAAGGTGGGTTATTTATAAGGAGGGGGATCACACCCATAAATTCTTATCTCTACATTGTTTTGGTGTAAATATCAGTCTCCAACCTTTGACTACTCTGAAAGGTGCAAAACCTTCTTAATTTCTAGAGAAATTCTTGGTATAACATCACTGCATAGTAGACATAAAGATATGTGAAGGAACTTATCTACAAAATATGTACAAGTATACTCCTCTGAATTTCTTCTTACTAGAGAAGTCTAATGAATAACTGACAAAGGTTTTCTATGATTATCCATCTTTTGTAATTGAAACTTGAACCTATCTGCCTAGTAAAATAACATTAAGTAAACCAAAACTGACTAGTGTTTGAACACACCTTCAACTTTGAACTTGAAAAATGGCTCATGTATGATATCTGAAGAAATGTAGGATTATCACTACCATGTGAATGTGTGCTAACTTAATGAAAATTGACAAAACAATATTTTCATACAATTTTTAGTTTTATTTGAAATAAAAATTAAAATAAAATGACTTTGGTGACATTTACACTTGCACGCTCATACCTTGGGATTATTGTTTTTTTAATTTTTTTTCATGTCTATATATATACTTTTTTAGCCCATTTTATTTATTTTATTTTCTTCCTTTTTTTCTTTTTTCTTTTATGAGCTATAGAATTTAAAAGGAAAAATAATTTTTACAATATCCCTTTGGGATAAATGACTAAATGACCATACTAGACTACAATATTTATAGGACTCTAACAAAAAGTATGGGGATGATTAGGTCATGATTGGTCATGCGCATGTAGTTTTCATAAGATTGTAATGCAGGTTTGGAGAGGAAACAGGTGTCGGTTCATTAGTTATGGCTCCAAAAGACAAGGGTGAAGGAGAAGGAAGTGTGACCTATCAGGACACTTGTTGTGTAGATGACGTAACACAACAGTTGTAGATTATGTTCATGCTTTTGGAGGACCAAAAGATCCTCATTGGGGAGTAATGAGCTAGGTTGTTCTAGACATGCTCAGAATTAAGCAGTGGCTATGGAAAAGTTAAAAAATCAAAGTCCGCATTTGAAGTGAAACTAGGAACAGATCGTGGTTCTCGTCACCCTAATTCCAACAGTGCGAATGACAATCAAATTCAAGTTCATATGCTTAAGTTAGATGGTCAAATTTTTGGTCAAACTTGGCCAAGTCACAATCACTAATGAGGCAATAATTTGACAGAGCTTGAATGCATGGAATCTGGCTGTTAGAAAGGGAAAATTTGTTGCCTACTTAGTTTGTCCAGTAACCCTTGAAGTTTGGTGGATGAATTTTGTACAACTGGTTATAAAAAAAATAATTTTTTTTATTAAATTTGGGGTGGCAAGCCGCCAACCCCACCACCCTCCAACAACATGTATTATATTTAAATAAAAACAAAAGAAAAACATGGGACGGGGCCTGCAGCTTAGACCCGGGACCCCGCCCACGACAATGGCCTAATGTATTATAGTAATAACATATACCATTTAAACAACACCGAGACTAGAGGGATTCAAATGTACCTGGCTAGTTGGCCGAACCACCCATGGGCAGTCCCACATAATACACCACACACTTTAAACCACCAACAAATATTTCATTAACCTTCACTTAAACCGCGCCCCAAAACATGCCAATGGTTGTTGAAAAACCATTACATTTGACCAATCTGCCCATATTAAAACACATAACAAACCAACGTTTAATAAAAACCCATGAATGGGCGAGTCATGATTCGAACCTGGAACCACCTGCCACCTATTTTCGACGCCCACTAATGGCCTAAGTGGGCCTTGCCTTGTGAAGGCTGCCATCCCACGTGTATTTAAACTTAGTTTCTCATTCGAATAGGAGGAGTGCTGAGCCAAAGCTGAGTGGAACTAAGAGGTGGGACAAATCTCGAGAGGGTATATTCTAGGGGAATATTCTCTGATGTAGCGAGGAATCTAAAAGATTCCCTAGAGTGCAATTTTCTATAGTGATTGAAATATGCCAACTTTATACTCAAAAGAACCATAATTTCATAGGGATGTGATGGTGTGGTCTTTTTCCCCACCTGAGCAGCAAACAATTAGGCGAACAACAACAAGGAATCTTTGTAAAATCTTATGGAATCTAAAACATTCCCTTAGAGGTTGATTTTTGACAGAGGCAGAATGATGCCAACTTTAAAGTCATTTTTCACAGAATTTCATAGGGAGCATAGTGGTGTGCTCATAATATTCATCTCAGCAGTGTATTTTTCTGTCATCTTCAGGAATGAATCTTTTAAGGAATCTCTTAGATTCTCGAGGGTTTAGAATTTGACTGTGTCAGAAAGAGGAAAAGTTTATAGTCGTTTGACACATTTTCGCGTCACAAATTCAACAATGTAATCAATTTCATTTGTTGAGCTTTGATTTTTTAGGCCATCACTGAAAGTGGAGGTAAATGATTAAGTGATGCCATATCTTTCTTCTGATTTGCTGAGATTATTTTTGTTGTTGTTGATATCCTTATGACCATTATGTTGAGGGATACTTATATGCCACATCATGAGAGATTTTATTAGCTTTTCATGCTGAACGACGAACCATCTGAGTGAGAGTTCCTAGAGGGAGAACATCTGATGGAGAGACAAGACACTCTGGTTGAGGGAATTTATCCTTGTAATAATAAAGAATATACCATGGACATCATCATAATTTGCATCATTTAATGTAGCGGCCTCCCCACTCTTGACACCAGGGCTCGAAGACATAGCCCACACTAGGTGGACTACATTATCAATGTGTTTGTCTCCTATGATTTGATGGTTGTCATTATGTTTCATCTCCCTTAAAGCATGCATATGTGGCTTTTCATACTCTTTCATATGCAATTCTACTAGCATCACATAAGTAAAAGATCTTGGTTAATTCTGGTAGCCGACATGATCTGAATCATAATATATATATATATATATATATATAATATATATATATATATATACACTACACGAACATCTATAGTGAAAAAAAAACTTTTAAATACCATTATTCAAATACAACACTTTATAATTGCAAAAATTGAATATAATTCATTATATGTGTAGTGAAATAACAAAAATTATAGGAATATTATAAAATAGACACAAACATCCTAGAAAGATTGTGTATGGATTATATGTTACGACATATGAAAACTATTGAATAGGAAGCACATGTCATAGATCTCCTCAACATTTTAAGAACAATATTTCAAAAAAACTAATGAAATATATGCCAAATATAAAAGAGTAAAAAAAATGATTTTATTTAATCAATGTATAACCTATTTTCTTTTCAAATTTCTTCAAAAACATGGACCATGTTATGTTCCTATACCAATAGGAGTCATAATTTTTGAATAGCTGAGGTAAAATCTGAAATATGTACATACCTTTTCTTTCTACAAATGTTTTTCATATTCAAAAAATTAAAAAATTAAAAAATTTGAAGGGCGTATGTTCTAAAAGAAAAATCAAAGGACAAAAAGAATAAAAAAGGTCAAAATGGATGAAAAAATGAACTCCAAGAAAGAAAAAAGACCATGAAAGTGTGCAAGTCAAAATGGCACTACCATATACTTTTCTGCATAATAATGATTGTATGCAACTTGTTATTCATGCCACAATCCATGGTAATCAAACAATTTAATCTTGGTTATTCAATGTTTTGAATTTCATGTTTATAGATAGATAATAAAATTTGACCAAACTGTTTAATCTTGGCAGATAAGTAGATAGGTAGAGTAAATAAAAGGAGCTCAACTGTTTAATGTGAGCCCTTGGATGTAATAAGGTTAGACTTAGATAGATTACTTTTGTAAAAGAAAAGAAAATGTTTTGATAAAAGTTTGCCAGCATAAGTGCACCCTAATAAAGAAAAGAAAAAATGGTAGGATGAGTATATGGGTAAGTAGTTGAATGGTTGTAGAATTGTGATGATTGATTAGATAAGATCATATCATTTACTTTCATTATCAAATTTCTAAAGTATGGGTGAAAATTGAGCATTTATCAAATCCACAAAGTCAAATTGTTTAACCTCCCTCACTCATTACACTTTTCACTTAACTAATTTCCAAGAAAAGTCTTAAGTACCTAAAATCTTATGTCAAAGGGGCTCAAATCATTTCTCTGACTTCTGGAGGGACCGGACTCTCGACCCAATAACTTATAGGTCCTAAGTACTACAATTCCCCTCATAAGCATTCACCCCTTCCATAATTCACTCCAATAACTTATAGGTCCTAAGTACTACAATTCCCCTCATAAGCATTCACCCCTTCCATAATTCACTCATTTTCCCTAATAAACCCCTTTTCCGAAAAAACCCACAAAAATAACACTAAGTCTAGGTTATAATGTGCTTATAAAATAAAATAAATTATAAATACACATTTGACTTGGCGTTAAGTTATTTTCCTCTTTCAATTCATATTAACTTTAACTTTATATATGTTAAATCCCAAAAAGAAATATAACCTTTCTTGTATATAATTATAAATAAAACCCCTATATTAATATCCCACCCCGAAGTTTGAAACATAAACTTTATTAGTATCATGGATGATTATTAGAAACTAATTAATAACCAAAACCCTCCATCTAACGAATGAGATTAGTTAATCAATCTATGGTTAATTAATAATCTATCTCGACCAATGAAATCACCCTCGACGCCCTTAATCTGTCATAATCTGTGAGTAATTAATCCCGCCATGCTTAAACCTCCAACATGCCCCTCCATTAAAATTCATGTCAAATCCTTGCCCCGATCACTGTACGATCAAGTCCCATTTGATCTAACGGTTGACGATTATATTGGGAAGCCTTTGAAGGCCGACCTTTACCCGCCCGATATGGGTGGTTTCATTGTTCACCTCGCTACTACGTGGCGCCCGATGAGTGGCATCGGGCAGCCTCCCCCCGAAACCACTCCAGCCCAAAAGCTGTGCAAAGTAAACCCGCTTACCACTTCCTGCTAGACAACAAAACATCTCATCCCCGCTTAACGCCAATTGTACCTTTCCCTGTGTACTTGCCAAAATTGTTGACTTGCAAATGAAACAAAAAAAAACTCATTGCTTTAGTTTTATTGTGAAAAAGACTGCTCAGACCTCCATGAAAGCACCGAGTATGTGCAACCATCAATCCATGTCCAACTGCCAACCTGCTGAAGTTGCTGAACTTCCAAAGCACCTTTTGTTCATGTACGCTTCCTGCAAACTGTGCACAATCGCCCATCAATCCGTTCAGAGCCGAAACCAGGTATTTACCCAAAATCACTGAGAAACCTTGTTTGATTCCCAAACCTTTACTCAATTTCTTTAAGTTACTAAGTAATTCAGTAAAACAATTTCCCAACAACTCCAAAATACTCTAAATTGAACCAATTTTCCCCCAATTTTACTAAAAACCTTTCACCCCCGTCCTTGAAACCATAAGAACCAAGGATGGCTACTCCAGTTGCATTGAATGTCCTACCAATTTCGACACCCCACAGGGACTTAGACCATCTCCCTTTGGCAGATAAAGACTTTGAAATTAAATATACCTATGTCCAATAATCCCCATTGAAATTATACTGCTAGTACAGAGACCAGTACTTGAACCACGTAGACAAAATAGGTCTTTGGGAATCAGGTTTGCCCAAGTACCAATTCCCTAGAGTTCATATCTTCCCTAAGATTTTCCACTATTGTCATATGAACTATAGTCCCATCCTAAGAGTAGTGATGACTCCTGACCATACTGTATTATTTACCATCGCTGCTGAATCCATAAATGAAATGCTACAGTTACAACGAGGCCAAAACCTGACCCCCCTCTATATTGGAGACCTTCTTAATAGATTCCCTACACTCACCTCCATCAAACTTGCTTAGTTATTCTAGGCCTTCATTAGGGAATATAAATACATTCCAAGGACCCTCCCCCATACATGTGGACCATATTCTCTAATCTTGGCCGAGACATCATAGAAATGATATCTAGTGTGCTAGGCCAGACTACAAGTGAATTTGTTGATGAGATTATTATAGCCTTCATGTCCATTTACACTCCTAGACAAATGCCTGCCATCATCTTTGACTATGCTAAGCTCATTGAAGATAAGATGCATGATCAATTTATGAGGATGGACAATGAAAGAGTATTCAAATATTCATCAGTTTTATATCATCTTTTCCTATACTATCAAGTTGATAAATTCCCGTTCACACTCCAAAAGCTTGATACAAGAGGCAACCCTAGATTAGTAGTCTTCTAGACTTCATTAATCCACCAATATGACTCTCCATATACTTATACAGGTTTCATAGATCTCTTTGCGCACCTTGTTAGGGCCTAAATCTACCTCAGGTTGAGAAAGGCTGAATCTAGGGTAACATCAAACCACGCTTAACCTGGTAGCTAGCCCTACCAGGTCAGGAGAGGGCTCTCTCGTTGTCAATCTTAAAAAAATATAGCAAATGAGGCTTGAGATGACTGTTATAAAGACTAATTTTAGGCTAGGTATATGCTCAGAGGAGTTTGATTGAATTTTATGTTGGTTTGCTGGATCAAATGTGAAAGGCAGCTTTGGGTCCAGGGAATGAACTCAGCCTTGCAGAGATTTCTATGGGGCGAGGTAGGCAAATGATTTAGTACTTTGAATTACGTGAAATGGAGAGTCTTAAGACTAGTGAGGAGTTGGAGAGTGCATGAAAATGTCATGAGTCCTCTTCAAATAGTAGAAACGATGTAAAGCTAAACAAACCCTAAGGTAGAGCACTGCAACATCAATGATTTCCACCTTTATACTTGATTCATTTAGTTGAGCTAAAAAAGAGAGAGATAATGGCACACATAAACACATGATAACTTTAATTACAGAAGGAGAAACAATACTAAATCACCTTGCCACAAGAATCCCACAAAATGCTGCAAACACTGGTCTATTTCCTTGCCAAACTGCAGAAATGAATGTACAATAATGCTCAATACATTCACAAGAGTCCAAACTTCTACCAAAGTCCAACCCCTACACTCTGAAATTCATAAAATATATACATTTTCTCATCCTTGTACTAAGGGAATTGAGCTCAACCATTTTCTTCAAAATAGAATCAGTTACATTAAACTTGGACCGAATTTCTGAAAATAAGTGTTGAAGATGAACTTGTATCTCCTAAACCATAACACCTGTTACAAAAATGAAAGAGGTTTTTGTATATAAGGTCATTTTGGAGAAACTTATCTCTCAAATTTTGGAAATTCATTTCGAATGGCTCGTAATCGGTGCCACAAAATCATTTCTAAAACAGAAAATCATTAAAAATTTAAATCTGTAAAAATGAGCTGTAAATATCTAGTCACATATCCCAATTCATGACACCTATGAATAAAATAAAAGAGGTTTTTGTTATATGGCTCGTGATTAACAAAAACCTCCTTGGGTGTTGCAAAATTACTTTCCATCTGTTGTAAAATGGCACCGTACTAAAATGGATAAAACAGTAAAATAAATGAAAAATTTGCTTTGTTTTAATGTAGGCTCCAAATATCACTGCATATCACCCACATAGTAGCACCTGTGAATAAAATGAAGGGGATTTTTATTATTTGGTATGTGATGGACAAAAACCTCTTTCACTTTTGAAAAATTCCTTACCATTATTTCAGAAACTAATTTTATACTAAACTTGTCATTGTGTGCAGCAACTGACCTCAAAACATGCATGACCAAGAATCACTCATTCATTTCAATCATATCTTCTAATCCGGGAGCCAGCTACAGGAGTGTGATATATCGTTGGAAATATTTTTCCGAGCTTCTTCTGATGGACACACTTGCGGCATGTTTTGTGCTAAACATCATGTGCAAAACATCTAGCAAAACCAGACATAGTAAGAGCTCATGTTGATCCATGGTGACAGGCTGCGAAGATTAGAACTAACACACCTAGTGGCAATTATGTTGTTAGGAAGTCCTCCCCCTAGAATCAGTGTAGAAATTAGGAGAGTCCTACATCTATCCAAACAATATAGAGTGGGAGATTGGTACTTGTACCAAAATCACACTGAAATCAGAATATATGGTTGTGAGTTAGCACCCTACAAACTGCCAAGATACCTCCCCATGAGATTGTTTACTATGGAGTGCTACAGGCAAATGATTAATTTAGATGAGGCACATGTTTTGAAGGCCAAGAAGAAATATCAACTCAGAATAAAAGACCATCTTGGCCCTTTTATATGCAGCAGTAGGGAAGCAAGAAAGGAAGCAGAAGAAATCCTTCAAAGGCTGAAACTGAAACAAAGTTTCATATGGAGATATGACCCTTTAGATTTCATCTGCAATAGAAGAAAAAAGAATAAATTATCTCCCTATGTCCACCATAGAATTCCTGAAATAGAACAGTATGCAAATCAACTAGAATGGGTGGAGAACACTTTAGTAGATTGAGATAGCACATAAGTTGTTGTCAATAATGTGTTGATTGATCTAGAAAGAAGACTTGATGAAGATTCCTTTGTACAGGTGCTAGGAGAATCCCAATATCAAAGGGAAACATAGGAAAACAATGAGTAACCAGCAAAAGAAGGACCTCAAGAGCAAGAAGAATTAAAGAAACCAGACATATCAGAAGAGTTGGCTCAGCCATAACACATCATGAGTAATCCTCCTATTGTACAAACTCTTTTAAATGAGGAGAAGAGTACCAAAAGGGATAGAGAGGAGACCATTCCTTCTAGAAGACTTGTTGCATAGACTTATGTCAAGAGGAAAAGGTTAAATCTTTTTTCAGAATAAGAGTTAACAAAGGAAACAGCTGGAACTATAGGTGTAGAAAGACTAGAAAGCAGGTAGACCCCTCCCTCTGGAGGTACACAAGAACCTTCCACTTCATAGGCTCAAATGTTGGAGAGATAACAAAACATGGAAGTATCCTCATTCAGGGCTCCAACTAGCCAGAACCAAGACTTTAGAGAGAAATAAAAAGAAATAAAGGCTAGAAATGAAAGATTGAAGGCCTAAAGCTATGCACAATACCTTAAAATGGCTCCCACTAATCAAACAAGGCTAATGTCAGCCTTTGATGTAAAATAAGGTAAGATGCAAATGACTTTCATGAAGCCTACCACATAGCGGCCCAGGTCTATAGCAGATTCGTTGAACAAAAACTTTGAAGTGTTAGAGAAGGATATACATCCTATAGACCAAATCGAATTACACAAATAGACTGGGGAAATGGTCTATTCCACATTGACCAGCAAGGCCATTGCAGTACATCAACTCCAAAATTCGCTGAATAATATATCAACGCAATTCTAGTTGGAGAAGGCCTCTTCACAGGCCGAGGATACCAAGATAAAGTCCTTAGAGGACTTAATCATAAAACTAGGGCATGATCCCAAGGATGTAAAGGCTGCAAGAAAACTAATCAAAAAGAAAAATGATGACATAGCTACATTGAAAAAGCAGCTCAAAATTCCTCCTCTACATCATCCGCAAACTACTGAAGTATTGGAAACTCAGAAGGAGGAAGAGCTTATGGAATTATTCCTTAAGCTGAATGATCAACTAAAAGAAATAGAGAAAGAGCTGGATAATTTGATCCAGTCTAGACAGAGTGAGTTCGCCACCACTCCACAGACTGTCATTCCTACAGTCTCTACAACAATGCCCTCCACATTGGCTGCTTCCTTAGCACCAAAAGTTCCACAAGCTACAACTATGTCAGTCACAGGTACATTTACAAGCACAGGGACATCCACAGAAAAGAGAGCTGAATTGGTAAAAGCCATGGAGGAAATGACCATCTAGGCTACTGAGCTCAAAAAGCTTAGAGAAAAAGTATCAAGTTTGGAAACTGATTGCAAACTTGCACAAATACAACAAAAGGAAGAAGCTCAGAAGAATCAATGAATGGGAGAAAGGATAAAAGTCCTTGACAAGGACTTGACATTGCAACAACCACTAGGAGATATAAAGGAAATTTTTTGGGCCAACATCATTGACTCTATCAATGATGTTTGGCCATGTATTCAAGTAATTTTTGAGCAAACTAAACTAGTAAAAGTGGCCATAGAAGCAATTCACAAGACAATGGAAAAGTTGGGAGACAAGCCTGAATAGGCCAATCAATTGATAGCATTATTGAACAGCAAGAACTGGTATCAACTGGATGAACTGGGCATAGAAGATAGAAAAAGGACCATCATATAAATCAGGAAGATTCTTACTAAGAGGAACCTTATGCTTAATCTTGAGAAAAAATGCCAAAGCATCCAAGCTGATATTGATAGATTTATGACAAAGTTTGGTATTTTAAGGGAGAAAGAATTCCCCAATCCTATGGTAATCCATGACAAGCTTATGACTATGTTGAAAGACTAAACATGTTGACTAGCAGCCAAGCTAGTACTTTGAGGGTAAAAGCTCTGCCCACAGGAAAGGTATTATATGATAATCTAAAAAATCTGTTTTTTCTAGAGCATGAGGTAAAGCACATGTTCGTCAAAAAGAAAAATTTTTCCAAGTACGCCGAAGTTGACGAGATATATAGAAGGATGATAAAGATGAAATTACCTGAAGGTGAATGGTGGATTAAACTAACATATTTACTATAAAGTTACTACAGTAAATCTATATGGCAGCTAGGTAAAATAGGTAAAACAGAGTCAAAGTGTAGCAGGTAAAGCATATCAGTAGATTGAAGACATAAAATGATTCTAGCACATAGGTATCAAGCAAATGAAAGAGCCAAATCTGAATTACAACAACTAGCACAGTCACAATAAAAGGGACAACAAGAAGACAGTTCTCCATCTATGTCTATCTTCATCCCTGAAGATATTTTCAGTTTCCTAGAATACTTCTCATATTGATATGAGATATTTTGTAACATTTTTTTTATAAATACTTCACAATTTGAAGAAATGAGGGTGGATTCAAAGACATTTCTGTAGACATTTCTTATCAAGTTAAGGAGCTATTATAATCAAAATTGGATTGGCTTGCTAGATCATGGAATAAAGTTAAAGACATTTCACAGGATTCTTGTGCACAACAGAAATCAAATAAGTATTATCTCTCATGTTTATTATTGTTTTCTCTTCATGTTTATAAATATTCACATATGTCTCTATGAAATCTAAATGGTAAACAAGGAATGATATTTTAGAATTAGCTTTAATGCTCTCTGTCTTGATTTTTTACTTTCTCTATGTTTTTTGCTAAACTATCTTGGTCTGGGAATTCCTAATTGCTCCCTTACTTCCATAGTTCTCCCCCCCCCCCCCCAGGTCCATAGTGAAGGATTCTTAGTTGCCCTTTGCTATTGATCTCCTTCTGCTCTTCATCTTGATCCTGGTCTAAGGATTCTTCATTGCCCTTTCACTCTAGTTAGGACTACCTCATCCATTGGAACCTGAAGATTTTCCTTTTGCTTTGCTAGCCTATCCTGTGAACTCTTCCTTTAGTGATTGATCTGATCTAGTTAAGCCATCCTTTGATTGACTCCATAGCCCAATGGCTTGAAAGCCTTGCTCTGTCCATCTGCTCCCAGAATTCCACCACCCAACCAAAATCAAAACCTTATGAGCATTAATAACTAGCCTAAAATCCCACCAAAACAAAGTTAAATTATAAAGAGAGAGCCCTATCTGGACTTAGGTTGGCTAGAACCCGAGTCTAAAAGATTAGGTTTGTGGTTACCTCAGAAATTTCTTTCTTAAACCTTGAGAAAATTTTGAGTGATAACAGACCATAAAATGACATTAAAAGCCAAATATGTTAAATACCCATACAAAGGAAGTTTAGTGCCATTAAATAAGTAAGCCATTGAAAATTTGTAGTCAGGACCCTTATGATGAGATCATCATAGTTAGAACTCTACAAAAAATGCACTAATTAGCATTGAAATTAATCAAACCTTCTGGAAGGACAAGAAATTGTCAGAGCACTAAAACAACCTTATAGGTACCAACAACAAAAAAATGAGGCCAATAATTTATTATCACCCTTCAAGAAATTTCTTCTATTAACAAGAAAATTAGGCTTTTTTACTCAGAAAAATAATTGTATGATTAGAATAGTGACAACTTAAAAGTGTAGGATTCTTCCACTTTTTCCTAGTCCTTTCTTCAATGGCCTCTTGCTCCTTTTGTAATCTGTTTCAATTGGTTACAAGGTAACTACTTTCATTTTCTTTAAATTTACTTGGTTAATCTTTTCTTTTAGTTTTAAGAGAAGAGAGATATTGAAGAAACTTTTATAAATTTTTAATTAATTTTGAGTAGGTGGGGTCCCACTAGTCTCATATCCATTATATATTATTTAAAATATCATCTTGTGATTGCCTTAGAGATTAAATATGGATACTAGTATATACAAATTTCAATATCATCCATGATAATTAACCATATCATCCAAATGCATCATCAACCGATATAGACCATACTTATATAACATAATATAAAAATTCATAAAAAAACCATGCATGACCAAAAGCCTTGGGCATCCCATATGCTAAAAAATAGCAACATAACCAAGAAAAGTAACCATTTTCATCAAACATGTTTTTTCCAATGCTTGAAAAGTAGCAGTCATAAAATCAAATAAATACCATAGTTAGAATATCATTGGGTGCATATCAGAACTAGTGGCCTTCCTTTGATCATCACTCTTCCTTTCTTAATTTAGGTCGGGATGCATGTCTAGGAAGGAGATATGTCTTCTACCTTTAGTTTTAGTTTTAGATGTGTTAGTATGTGAGTGGGATGAAGTGGTTTGTGTAGGTGAGAAGATAAGTTAGGTAAATATGGGTTATTTCCCTTTTTTTTCTTGTGTAGGGCAAATCAAAGGCTCTTGTTTCAAATGATGCTTAACATGAGATACAATAGATGGGATTTGTGGGCTAATAAAAGGTTGTGGAACATCATGCCAGGAAATGGAGGGCCAATGAGCAATGCTAGAGGTTGGTCTAACGAGATTTTGTTACCATATGATCCAGATTTATATAGGAACAAAATGAAATATAGATTTAAACATAAACATTGATCTATACTAAAAGTTGAACTTCAATTCATTAATAGAAAAGGCTGAAGATTATTTACATGTAGAATGGAAATGAACTAGCTCGGGTGATGGTATCTTATCTCTGAGAAGAGATATGATGACTAAATTCCTTTCTAAATGTGTTAAATTGAGGCTTAGACGCGTTCTTATTATTGAGAAATAATTGAAAACCTTAAACATCTGAAAACCTAGCCTTAGGAGATGAAGCGCTAACAGTTTGTGGGCCCTGTTGGGGTTAGTTGGTACATCAAATTCCATTTGATGCATATGATACCTAATTAGAAATATCTATATGAGGAAAACACATTTCTACCACAATCCCTTGCTGCAATTTATGAGTCTTCTTGTTTTCCAAAAAAATGTCATTTAGGGCCTCAAAATGGCTTTGGAAGTTTAAGACCCGAAAGACTACCAAAAATAATAAATTGTGCTACAATTAAGGAAACTGAAATAAATAGTGTTGGGGATCCAAGAAGAGTAGGCAAGTGGCCACCAATATCCACTTGTATCAATCCTCCCTCCTTAGGAAGAAATCGTTCCCATTCCATTTAGTTCCTCCATGAGATGGGAAAAATTCTACTGAACTTGATCCTTAGTGAGCCACTTGCCTTGGTGCTAGAGCTGACCAGCTTTGAAAACTCGATACAGTTGGATCCTTTGTTGGAGAGTGTTATTGATTTGATAATGAGATCTTAGACAATTGTTAAGGTATTACAGACTCATGTCCATGGACTTTCCTATGTTACTTTGTGCAATCGATCGATAAGATTGCGAAATACATAAACAATAAGTAGTTAAAGAACATAATAGACAAAAACACATAAACACAACAAGTTTAATATGGAGTTCGCCCAAAACTCCTAGGCTACATCTCCTAGTCCAGTCTTCTGTGGTGACCTCTCTATTAAATCTTGAGAAGTAGAGTTTTTATGAAAGTGAGCTCAATTTGAGTCTCACACAACAAATACAAAACAACAAGGCTTTACTTGGATCCCCCAAGTCTCTCTAAGTACACACACTCTCCTCATTGACTCTCTGTCTCTATTGCTCTATGTCTCTGCACTACTTGCCTCTGTTTCTATCAATTTGTGGATTTAAAGCCAATCATGAATGTCTATTAGTTTCTCCTTCTCGGGCTCTCTAGATTCCCGGCCTTTATCTACTCAGATCCCCCTTTGAGCATCAGCAATCATTGCTAAATGCTTTCAGGGATGGTGGCCACCTGTTCTATAATGGAATAGGTCATCGGTCCTTTGAAATCCCAAGAAAAATGTTCTCTGTGTTCACAGAGAAATACACTAAGAACATAGGAAATTTGCCAAAGGGCCTTTTATCAGATTTGAAATACTATAAATTCCCCTTATAACTCCTATCAGGTCTACCTTTATGTCACTTATCGCATCTCCACCATTGATCTTGGAGATCTAGATCCAACGACTATGGTTCATTTCGGGCAGCCCATGCATATGGGAGTTAACCGCCCGAAAATAGTAGTTTTCTCTCTCCACGGCCTGGACACGTGGTAGCTAATGTATGGGCTCAAGCGGATTTTGGCCAAAACCTCTTATCGCCTTCAGTCCTTCAGAGATCCCACTTGTTTTGTGGTTTCCTTTTATATTTAAAAATATAATAAAACATTGAAAAACCCCGTAAAATAGCTTTACCGGACTTGAAATATATACAACAACATTGATAAACCCTTTCAGGTTTGGTTTCATCGCATCGACTCTCTTTCCTTTGTATTTCGTTTATTTAACGAAAACACGAAATACAAAGGAAAACCTTTTTTTCTGGATCTCAAAAATATATAATATCATCTATATTACCATCGGGTCCAGCAATCGCAAATCATATTTATATCGACCCTGCCCCGTTGAAATGCTCTAATGCGATATTGCGATGTGATTGATCACAATCGCATATCACATAGCTCCCCAGGTCGTTTGTAAGCGCTCCTCTATAATCGTTGATTGCGATATCGTGATTCAACTTGGGCCATCGATCTGTGTGCTTGATCAACTGTCCTCATTAACCACACTGATCGCTATCACCATAAGTCTATGGTAGCCTCTGATAGCCTCCGTCGATTGCGATATGCCGATTGGATCTGGACCGTTGATCAACTAGATCCAACGACTCCTTTGCAAAGTTGTTTTAAGCCTCCGATAGGCTTGATTTCCTTATTTTCTTCATGTTTTTGCCTCCTGATAGTGTATTCCGACTTTTTAAAAGGTTCTTCTTTTTTGATAGTATTGAATGTTTGAAGAGTTAGAGGGTGTTTTGGATCCATTTTGGATCACACCTTCCCACTGAAAAGGATTTTGGACCACCAAAATTTGGTTTTTAAGCATCAATCAAGTGAGGATACAGCTTCCTCACTTGTCCAATCTCTATCCATCTTGCACTTCTTGGTTTTAAACCTTTGAGTTTGATTCTGAGGTACTCCCCCTCTGTGCGTAGTTCTCACCTTCCTATCTGGAACTGTATCTTCCTACAACTCATTGAGATATTCAGGCAACAAATCATCAATAGAAGGCAACTAACTTTTCTCTTTAGGATCTTCAATCAATGAAGGTTCAAACAGTCTCAATTTCTCTACATTAATGACTGAATAGATATGCATATAAGCTGGTAAATCAATGTGAAAAACATTCTCACCAATTTTCTCAAGTATCTTCAAAGGCCCATACCTTATTGGCTTCAGCTTTTTACCTTCACCTTGCATTCTGTCTTTGTTGATACACAGCCAGACTTGATCACAAACTTGGAAGCTATGCTCAATTTGATGCTTATCTTGCCTTGCCTTGTACTTCGCCTGGCTCTTTTCCTGTTGTTCTTGCACTGCTTGGTGAATTTCTTGGATCTTTTTAATGAACTTGGTTGCTTTGTCCACATCATTGTGTCCATCAACTGCTATGTCTTTACTAAAGACAAAATCCGAGGGAGACCTTGGTTAAAACCAAAACAAGTCTCAAAAGGATATCTTTGTGTAGAAGAGTGTTTAGCATGGTTGTAAGCATGTTGCACATAACATAAATGTTCATCCCAAAGCTTGGGATGCTTGATGCAATAGCCCCTAAGCAATTGGATTACTGTCCTATTGACCACCTCTATTTGGCAATCTGTTTGTGGATGAAAGGTTGTGCTCTTCTTTAGTCTGGTGTCCATTAACTCCCATAGACTTGACCAAAGCTTCCCAACAAATCAGGAATCTCGATTAGAGACAATAGAAGTGGGTAACCCAAAATGAACCCATACATGTTAAAAGAACAACTTTGTTGTTTGTTCAGTTGTAATCTGCTTGTTAGAAGGTATTAAAATACATATTTTGCTGAACCTATCCACAATAACATATAAATAGTCATCACCTTTTCTAGATTTTGGCAATCCTCCAACAAAGTCCATGATAACACTTTCCCAAGGATGAGAAGGAACTGGAAGTGGAGTGTACAAGCCTAGTTTTCTATTGCTGGGCTTGCTTTTAGCACACATGGTACACCCTTTAATATATCTAGAAATTGTTTCATGCATTCTTGGCCAATAACAGAATCCTTGCAGCTGTGCAACTGTTTTACTTACACCAAAATGACCTGATATTAGAGAAGTATGTGCTTCTCGGATTATGTTAACTCTTTCAGTTTGAGGAATGCATAACTTTCCCAAATGATACAAGAATTGGTCCTTAACATGATAATCCAATTCTTCTACTTGTTTGCCATGGCTTAAAGTTGCATATACATTTTTAAAATCTACATCTTGAACATATTGTTCAATGTAGCTTTCATGCAATACTAAGTTATGCTTAAGTATAGTCGATGCATTTATGATTGGTCTTGATAACATATCTGCAAATTTATTGTGTATTCCCTTCTTATACCTGATGACAAGATGAAACTGTTGTAGAAAACCCATCCATCTATAGTGTCTTGATCACTGCAACTTAGTTTGTGAGTGTAAATACTGAAGTGGTTGATGATTAGTATGCATAACTGTTTCTTTGCCCATTAGGTAATGTTTCCACTTTTTCACACTTTGTACTAATGCATACAATTCTTTATCATATGTGGGATAATTAACTACTGTAGAATTAAATGTATCAGAATGATAACATATGGGTTTACCATGTTGCATCAACACTGCTCCCATGGCATAGTTACTGGCATCTATTTCAATCTCAAATGGTCTTTGAAGATCTGGCAATGCTAGTACTGGTGTTGTACTAATATTTTCTTTCAAGATGTCGAAGGCTTTCTGCTGTTTGCCTCCCCATCGAAACACCTTGTTCAATCCTATTAAAGCATATAAGGGAGCTGCAATCAAGGAAAAGTTAGCAATAAACTTTCTCCAATATTGTGCTGCTCCTAGGAAGCTTCTAATTTCTATAGCGGATTTGGGTTTAGGACAGTTCACAATGAATTCAACCTTAGAGGGATCTATCTTCAATTCGCCACCCCCTACAATATGACCCAAATAATTCAAAGATGTTTTGCCAAATTCACATTTTGATAACTTAACATAGATATTTTCTCTTTTAAAAACATCTAGAGTCTGCTTTACATCCTTTATATTTTCTTCCCATGTTTTACTGAAAACAAGAATGTCATCTAAATATACAATTACAAAATCATCAATAAAAGGCCTGAGTACATCATTCATAACTCTCATGAAAGTGGTAGGAGCATTAGTTAAGCCAAAAGGCATAACTAGTCATTCATATAGCCCTTGCTTTGTCTTGAAAGAAGTGTTCCATGCATCTTGTTCTACTACTCTAACCTGATGATAGCCACTACGCAAGTCCAACTTGGAAAGGTAAACAACTTCTTTCAACTGATCTAATAGATCATCTATGCGAGGAAGAGTATAATGATTCTTGATCATTATTTTATTCAGTGCTCTGTAGTCAATGCACATCCTCCACGAACCATCTTTCTTTCTCACCAACTGGAGATCTACATGGTGATGTGCTTGGCCTTATGAACCCTTTATCGAGCAGTTCATGTACCTGCTTCTTGATCTCTACATTCTCTAAAGTGGATAACCTGTACATACCGATGTTAGGCAATGGAGCATCTTGCTGCAAATGAATATCATGTACTATTTCCCTTTTGGGTGGCAGACCTTTAGGTTCTTGAAATAGGATATCATATTCTGAAACAAATTTTTCTAAATCAACTTTCTATTTAGCATCACAACCTTCAAATGCATTGGTTTTACCAGGGGTCTTTTCCTTTATAACCATTAGTAAAAATCGCTTGCACGAGTTTACAATTCTTTTCATCTACCCTGACTTTATGAGAGTGTAGTTATTTTTGAGTTGATTAGCTCTTACAATATATTCTATTCCATCTTTTGTGAGTTGATATTTATTTTCAGTTCTATAGAAAATGGCTTTTCTATCATACAAATAAGGACTTCCTAAAACAATACCACATATATCCAAAGGAACTATATCTAACTCAACCTAATCTACAAAAGTTGACCCAAAAGCAAACCTAAGTTTACATCGTCTAGTCACCTGTAGCTTTGCTTTATCTCACACCCAACCTAATGGATATGGCTTCTTTTGAGGTGTTGTTAGTAGTCCCAGCTTCTTTACAATTGCTTCAGAAATCAAGTTTACTTGTGAACCACTAGCAAACAAAGTATCAATCTTTGATGCTTGGAAATAACTCTAATATGAAAAAGCTCATGCCTTTTCCTCTCATTTTCTTCATTATCAATAGATTATGTAGAATTACTAGTAGATGCTTCAGAATTTTTACCTTTTATACCTATAGCTGCGATTGTTGTTTCATCACTTAAGTATGACCCCAAATATTTCTTAATAGCAGCAAGAGTATTCTTCTTCTTACTACCAAACTTCTTGGGTTTCAGCTCAAGATGCAAAGACCAGCAATGTTCATCATCATCTCCATCCTTCTTGCAGTGAGTGCATGAAGGTTTGTCTTTCTATACAGTGTTTGTCTTCCTCCCCTTCCATTTTTGCTTCTTCTTTTCCTTGTTGTTGCTTGCAGTGGTTTTGATGATCCCCTAATCTTTGGGTTCACATTCTTGCTTCTAGCCTCTAGATGTGTAGCCTGAACTAATACCTCATCTATGCTAGTAGGGTTAAACATGAGAATGGTGTGCCTCAAATAGCTATGTAGGCCACCTATATACTTCAACAAAGTTTCAGGTGAGTCTAGAGTAATGCCTAGAATTAAATCTCTTTTTCTAAATTCCTGGGTATAAGTTTGTACACTTTGCCCCTTTAATTGGTGAAGAGTTTGCCAACTCATCATTGCTTGCTGCATATAAGCTAGTGGATAGAATTGTTTTTTAAAGGAAAAAACAAATTCGCTCCAGGTAGAAAGAATTGTATTGTGCTTCAAATCAGCTTGTGTCCTGCCTTCCCACCACACTAGGGCAGTTCCTCTAAGGCGAAGGCTGGCCAACTGAATCTTTCTCCTTTCTGAATCGATGTTCAACACCCTGCAATATACATCAATCTATCTAATCCAATTATCTAGCTTTTCTGCATTTATGGAGATTGTAGATGGCATTGACAATTCAAAATATGATACAGTTTCCAACCTCTTATCAAAATTTTGGCCAATAATAATACTTTTATAGTACTTCCACACTTTCCTCCTCACTAGAATGTCCTGCAAACCGACTTTAGTTCATCTCCCAAATCAGATTGACACGCTCGCTTGAGGGAACACAAATGTGGCCTAGGTAGCATAATAATATGTCCTGGAGGTGGAAGTATGGAACTTACTTGCCATCCACTAGCATCTAGTATGTGGTGGAAAAATTTGTATCATTTTTGCATAGTTGCAAGCATCTAGAAGTCTCATGGCCAAAAGAGTTGAGAATAATGTTAAATGCTAAAACTAGGGGCCGACTGAGGCAATCTTCAACACGATTGGTGATTCCCTTATTTTATTTAATTTTCAAGTGAAATTATTGCATATATGTGCATCACTTTTGATGATGATCATTTTGTAACTTCCCTTGTGTCTGTATAAACTGAAGGGGTTGGTGATCTATGTGGATGGCCATATCCTTCCCCAAAATCTAATGTTTCCATTGCCGATAAGCCTTCATGATAAAATATATATCTTTATCATAGGTGGGGTATTTCTGAATTGTATTAGAAAGTGCATCACTGTGATAGGCCACCAGATTCCCTTACTGAGTCAAAATTGTACCAATAGCATATTCATAGGTGTCTGTCTCAATTTAAATGGTTGTTACATGTCTAGAGATGTGAGTACTAGTGCAATGAAAAGGTGGTGCTTCAGGCCAATGAATGCCTTTTGTTGGAACTCAGGCCAAAAAACTTTGATTTCGCTACACCCTTAGTAACTTGACTTAAAGGCCAAGGGATATGAAAGAATCCCAACACGAACCTGCGAAGCTTTGTTAGAGTGATCAAGGATGGCCAATCATGAATGATTTAGATCTTAGATGGATCCACATGCACACCTTGCTCATCAATGATGTAACCAAAATATTGAACCTATCTCATGCCAAAGGTGCATTTCTCCAAGTTGGCTCATAGTTTGTGTTGTCGTAGGTTTTGAAGGACCTACCAAATGTGTTGCAAGTGCTCTTCTAAATTCTTGTTAAATATGACTTAGGATGTCGTCCAGATATATAACCATGAATGAGTTGGTAAAGGGATACAAGATGTCATCCATCAGCCTCATGAAAGTTGTAGGGGAATTTGTTGACCCAAAAGGCATGACCAAACACTCATAAAGGCCCTCCTTGGATTTGAAGATGGTCTTCTATATATATGTGGGTTCTATTGGAACCTCATGATATCCAAAACTAAATCAATATTTTTGAAGTACTTGGCCTCCTTGAGATGATCAAGAAGGTCATCAATCAATGGGATTATATACATGTTCCTAACAATGATTTTATTTAGTGCCAAATAATCAATGCAAAGTCTCCAAGTCCCATCCTTCTTCTATACGAATACAATTGGGCTTCGACAGGGTGAGGAACTTGGTCAAATGTTCCCTATTTATACAAACTCCTAGATCTGCCACTTGATTTATTATTTTCTATAATAAAACAACAATATATCGACCCATTGGGTAAAGGCAATATGAGAGTCAAATTGATCGAATGCTTGATCTAACAGTGCAAAGGTACCCCAGTGGATGAGGAGAAGATGTCCCCATGTTCTTCCATGACCTTATCCACTTGATTTTGCTGCTTGGTGGAACCATTCTTGGGGGATATGGATGTGGCGATGATCTTCCCCTTACTTTGAGAGCAAATTTGAAAGAAAACAAATTTCCTAATCTCAGAGATGGTCTTACTACATTACCTAGTAGAGATCGAAGAGATGGTAGTAGACGAGGATACCTATTGTATCTTATATAACTTACTACCCAAAGTAATGATAATAGTGTGAGGCATAGTCTCATACACAACATGCCACTTCCAAAAATATATTTTGCCTAATAAAACATCACAAAATTCAATAGGTGAAACATCTCATAGTACCTCATCTATGAAAGGATTGATGTTGTAAGGAAGGGGATACTACTAATTGATGCGAAGATCCCATCCTTTGTGGAGCCACCTAATGGTGTATGGTTGCGGGTGTGGTGTGGTTGGTAGCCCAAAATTCTTAATGACCTATGCTAAGATGAGTTTATTTTGATTCCCACCATTGAAAATGAACTACAATTGAGACCCCATCACCCGCATCTATGAGTCAAAGAGATGCCCCCCTTCCTTTGGATCTTGGGGCTCAATCTTCTGGACCTTGGTGGTGGAAACTATGGTGCTAGGTTCTTCATCGATAATCTATTTCCCTTTACCATTTCCCTTGTCAAGTTTTGACTGAGATTTAGAACGTGTATCTAACTTTGAAGCCTTCAGCTCAACAACTAGTGGCTGCTTGGCATGACACTCATTTGTGTTGTGAGTGGGTCTCTTGTGGAACTCGCACAACTTTCCTGTGTCCTTGTTTGTATTTGTGGTGTTTTTATTTTCTTATGCCTTCGATAGGTTGTACTAGATCTCCCCACCTTGGCCCTATCCTTTTTTCTATGGATTAGGGGTGCCATTTCCTTGCTTCAGATTCACAGATCCAAAGTCTCACTTCTTCAGTTTAAATTTCTTCCCAATCTTGATAACATATCAGTATGCGACACTAAGTGAGAATATGTCCAAGAACTCCATCTTGTCTTGGATGTATTTGTGTAGATAGTTGTAGTACTTGAGTACCAAATGTCGCTTGAAATCCGTGATACCCAACTTCGTGTGAAGGGTATAAAAAATATTTGTGAACTTTGACACATATTTGTCCCTTCCCCTTCTGCAATGAGGTACATTTTATTTACTTATCTTCATATCAACTGAAAGGGTAATATTATTCCTTGAAGGTGTCTCAGAAAGAATTCCAAGTGGGTGCGATTGAAAATAGTGAGGGTTCCTTCTTGTCCTGCTGCTCACAGTAGGTTTCCCACAAGTCCTTAATGTGGGGGGAAACCTTGAAGAATGAAAAAGTAATCTTTTCCCTATTGGATAATTTATGGACCAAAAAATATCCTTCTAGAATATTTAACCATTTATCTATGACATTTGCATCTATTTGGCCTTCAAATATAGAAATGTCAAAGTTAACTTGTACCTTCAACAGGGTGGCACTCTGAGGTGGTTGCCAAATGAAGATGCTTCATCTGTAGATACCCGCTGAAGGATTTGGGAAACATTATCCATCATCTTGTTCCTTTGTTGCTCAAGGGCCTTTTTGACCAACATTTTGAAAGGATACCCTACTCCCTTGTCCTTTTTTTCTTCAACCATGGGAGGCCGTCAGGGTCAGTGAGGAAAATATTGCAAGGGTTCAACCATTTCAAGTCTTAACTCCTTATATCCTGACCTCATTGGGGACAAGAAAAAATAAATAGAGAAAGAGTATATTACTTTAATACCATGGGTCCATATTTATGCAATAACGAAATGAAATGCAAATTTAAACATTAAAAAAAAGCTACAATGAAAACTGAACTTCAATTCATTAATAACAAATAATGAAAATTATTTACATGCAGAATGGAAATAAATTGGCTTAGGTGATGGTGGCTTATCTTGGAGAAGAAATGTGACGACTACCTGCCTTCTAAACTATGATGCAATGAGGCCTTGGAGGACTTTTTATTATTAAGAAAAAAATGGAAAAACCTAACCCTAGGAGATGAAGAACCAAAATTATGTGGGCCTTGTTGGAGTTAGTTGGTACACAAAATTCCTGGGATCGTAACTTTGGCATACGATCTTCATTTTGATGTGTACAATACCTAGTAAGAAATATCTAGACAAGGATAAAACATTTTGACCGCAAACCCCTATCGAAAGCTATGAGTCTGCTTGTTTCCAAAAAAACATCGTTTAGGGCCTCAAAATAACTTTGGAAGTTTAGGAACCAAAAAATAATAGAAATAGTAAACTATGCTACAATTAAGGAAATTGAAAGAAAGAGTGTTGGGGTTCCAATTGGAATAGATAGGTGGCCACCAATATCCACCTGGATCACCATATTTCATGCCACCAAGGTTGTTTCTTTAGAAGTGGACGGGGCTCGGGAATCTCCATAATTCTAGGATATAGTTGAGGAAGAGAGTTATGTTATCCATGAGGATTAGGGGGAGGGTGACCTAGATACAGATGCATGATTTGAGAAGCTTCCTATAAATGCATATATACCCTATATACTAGAACTCATAGCCCATAGAGAAGGGAGATTTGTTCCAACATCAAGAACAAACAAGAATGGAGCGAACATATAATGATCTTAGATCGGATCCAAGTATCTTCCCATTGGTTCGATACTTGATTCGTAACTAGTAGTCTGATTCTGACCAATGGGAGCCAAAGCTCTGGAATCAAGGATGCAAGAATAGGTAGGAATGATAACTAGTTGAGCTCATCAGAATCAACACCAAAGTGAATGGAAAATCTTATTATTTATTTTTTTCTTTCATGCCACAACGCATTTGTCCTTCTACCTTATCCTCTATTGTTCCCCTTGCAACCCTTGTTGAATAACTCATCTATAATATAGAAAACAAATACTTTTTATGACACCATATATTTCAATCACATCATAAGTAAAAAAAAAAAAAATAACAACTTGCCTAGTTCTTATCTTATATATCAATTTAGGTGCTTGAAACAAGTATATGACAGATGGATAATTGAAAACTCATCACAAAGATTACTTCACAATGCATAAATATCAAAACAAGTTGAATGACTGAATGGAATGATCATGTGGGCTAATGGTTTAAGTTGTATTTATCACAATTACAGGGGTATGGATATTAAAAAAAAGGAAATGCAGTGGACATTATGTGGCAATGTATGGACAACTGGGCAAAGGTGCTTCATATTCAAGCCGTTGAATTATTTTGCATGTGAAAAAGGAACAAGAAGTGAGTTCCATAACCAGGTTACACGAGTAAGTGGATTGGTGTAATTTTTTTGAATTATGCAAAGTTTGGCTATGAGTGGAACAAACTCTTGGTTTACTAATATACCAACTTCTAAAAATAAATTCATTCATTTTCATATAATGGGGGATATGAAATAAGTGAGATAAGATGGTGTGAAGTAGACAATAATTAAAAGTGATAATCTTCAGACCAATAAAATGTGGCTGAGTAGTATACATTTTAAGGAAACTCATACCACTTATTAATTTTTTTTTGAAATTGTGAGAATAAGTCTAGGACTCATGAGTTCTCAACATATATTTTTAGAAACTAGTAAGGAGGTTATTGAATGATTTACAAAAATGGAAAGTGACAAAGTGTGAATGAGATATAGATGTCATGGAAAAGCTGATAGAAAAATGCAAGAAATCCCTTAATTATGTTTTTGAATGAAGGTTGTGATGGGCCTTTAAATTAGACATAAATTAAGGCACATGCCTCTCATTTAAAACATAAATTAAGGCCTATGACCATCCTTAAACACATTAAACTTCTCTTTTTGCATTAGATAATTTATTTTTAACTTTAATATATTCATTATGAAGGTTTATGAATAATTGAATATTTGTGCCTAATATTATTTATCTTTTGTGGAATATTATGAGAATATTCGGCAAATTATGAAGAATTGGAGGTGGAGATAATTTAGGGACTTGTTCCCTACTACTGGAAGATTAATAATAAATAATAAGTCAACAAGATATTATGGAATTATGGCACCAATTGTGGAACTCCAATGATTGAGAAAATCTAGGAATGTGTTCCACTAATCAAGGGAGCAGATCCACCAATCAAGGGAGAAGATCCACTAATCAAGGGATTTCAGTGGGGAAAGATTCCCCCATCCATGGGGAATAATTCTTAATCATTTTTTATAAGTACCAAGTCGAATTTTCCTCTAGGGAATGATTGAGAAAATCTAGGAATATGTTCCCTGCCATTTAATGCAAATTCCTAGTATTGGGGACTAGATCCACTAATCAAGGGATTTTGGTGAGGAAAGCTTCCTCCATTCATGAGGAATATTCCTAATTATTTTGTATAAGTACCAAGTTGAATTTTCCTCTAGGGGGAGATTTTAATTAGTGTTATTGTAGAGAGAGCTTGTATTTTTGCCGCTCCATTGTATTTTCTTGCAGGGATATAATTTTATTGATGAAAATAATGAAGATTGGTGTCATGTTCAGCTTCTAAATATTGTTCTCCTCCATAGGTCTCTGAGCTTCCTTGGGCTTGGCCACCCCAGGAACCTCAGAGCCCTTTTGTATCATTTTCTTTCCTTCTTTTCATTGTTTATTCACACGCATCTGTAGTTTTTATTTCTTTCTATTTCTGCATTGAGTATTAATGATTTCTTGTTGTAGGATTGAGATAAATGGTTGATGTAAGTTCTTTTGCAGGATCAAAAACATTATCTAATCCTTGGAAAAGCTTTGGAAGTTCATAATAATCATTGAGTTTCTTGGATTAGTCTTCTTATTGCCAAATCTAGATTGTTGGACCTCCTTTCTAGCAAAGAACAGTAAATTTCTGCTATTTTTTAGAGCATCCTAACAAGCTTCAATCGAATTGATTCAATTGCATTAGATAAAAAAAAAAATCTAGTTCATAACAAAAACTACCCCATTGCATTTATACTTGATTTGGTTAGGAATTTTTTAGATTTACTAGTTAACTAGTTCTCAAATTTCTAGATTTTTTACTAGTAATGTTTCTTTTTTTTTTTGTACAAGGGTTTACAGAGGTATTTTTGAGTGATTCCACTTGTAATGGGGACCTAAGACATCCTAGTTAATACCAAAATTTGTCCCATCCAATTTGGATTTTATTTGCTTGGTCATTCGATGAATTATAGTAAATCTATACATCTTGTAGGAAATCATGGGATCTTGTAGGAAATCATTGTAGCATCTTGTAGGAAAGCCTGTTTTGAGGTTGAATTGAGGAAAAATCCTCTAAGAGGCTAGCAAAGGGTCCCTAATTGTCTCCCAAACCTTCTGATCATTCACCATCATCTCCAAGCCACCTGCCACATCACCAAAAGAGATTAGCTTTCACACTCTCACATGAAAAAAAGACAAAAAGAGAAAAACAAATTTATTTTATTCATTTATAGGCACAACAGTAGAAGGTTTGATGGTTTGAATCTGCATTCCTAGGATAGTAGGATTGCATACATGTCAACTTAGAATTATTTTGAAGCAAAGCCTCTTAGCAGTTAGTTAGAAAATGGTGTGGTTTAGCATTTAATTTCATTCTCTTTCCTTGAACTTTCTTCCTTCCAATAGGTTAAGGTTCCATTTCAAACATTTCATTTTCTATAGTTAGTTTAGGATTTGAATCCAGTACATGCACTCCATTACATCATGAAAACAAAGGAAGGACACATTGTATGCTGCACATATAGCGCTGATACCTCTTACGTTTGTATGAACCCCAAGTTGATAATTAAAGTCGGTAGCCTTGGGAGTTGCAACATTCTTGTTTCAATACCAAGGCTCATCACTTTTTGGCACTATTTCCAAGGAGGTGTCAAAGTATGCATTGTTTTCTTCCCTAGTTGATTCATTTCTTTTTAATTTTTGCAAAAAAAAAAAGATTCATCAGGCATATTTAATTTCAATAGTAGAAAATTGCATTGCATTCTAGTTTTCATTCAATCATAAAAACAAAAACAAAAATCTCTAACAGCAACCCATCCCCCCATTTGATCATGTGGTGCAGTAAGAGTCACATAACCATTCACTTTTGCAGGTAGAAGAAGAAGATTGCAACGAATGTAGAAGAAATGGATGGAGATGATGACAATGAGGAAGATCCTCTTGGATTTCCCATTCAGGATATTGATATCAATGTGCATATTAAGAACATCCCTCCATCTTTTCTTCCCAAGTTTCATGGTCCAGGGTCAGAGAATCTGTAAACCTTTCTCTCTGAATTTGAACTTTTTTGTAGATCTTATGGTTACTTATTAAAAATTCAAAAGCTGAGATTGTTTCCGACAACATTGAAGGATAGATCTCTTAGATGATTCATGAGTTTAGGGACTAATTCAGTAAGATCATGGAAAGATATGAAAAATATATTTATAGAAAAATTTAAAGATCATGATCTTAAAAAAGAAATATTTAGAATGAATCAAAGAGAAGATGAGAGTCTAGAGCATCTAATAGAGAGGTTCATGTATAATATTAAGAGGGACAAACTACATCATTTAGGATCTGACACACTGAAAACCCTCTTACTTAGAACAATTTGGGATGAGTGGATTGATCTCCCTAATCGCATAAGTAGAGGTGATTTATACCAATTATCATTTGAAGACATTTGTGAAACATGCAAACACATATCAAGAGGAAAAGCAAGAGTAGGTAAATCAACATCAAGATTGGTAAGTCAAGCTAAACTTGAAAATTTGTTTGATGACTTTAAAACAGGAATTCTTAGCAATCTAACCAAACAAGTAGAAATTTTAAGAATAAAAAATTAGCAAAAAGAAGATGTTTGTATTGTCCATGGAGAATCACATGATGTTATATGTTGCTCCTCATTACTAAGGTTAAAGGAAGTTCAACAAGAGGACAATGGAGCAAGTCAATTGCGAATGTAGCAATGTTATGTAGCTCCAAGAGGACCATGGCAGCCTACTCAGCCTGATATGACGCAAGAGCCTAATTCACAATTTCAAGCTTAGGAACATCCACCTCAAAGTAATTGGAACACACCCTTTCCATGGCAACATTGGCCAGCTCAACCCCAAAACCAATCTTGGCAACAAGGTTGGCAAAGAACTTATGGGAGCCATCCACAATATCCTTAGTATTTTCCTCAATATCCTCCATACCAAACTCCATGTTATCCTTACCATTCACCTCCACCACAACCACAACCCCATCCACATCCATCTCAAATATACACTCCCATTCAACTACCTGTACCACCATTTCCAAACCCACACATTGAAGTAGCTCAGCCCACTTACAATGATGAAGTACAACACTTCCAAACAAATCCTCTTGAGCTTAATGGTATTCACCATAGCTCAATAAGAGTATTTCAAAAAAGAGATTATATTGATATCATTGAAGGGCAACATCCAAAAGAAGAAGACTCAAAAGAGAATATCAAAGAACCATGGGCTACTTTTGATGAAGAGCACACAACAAAATCAGAGAGTGAGAAAGCTTCCTCATGGTTACCATCAAATCCTCCTTGTATTCAAGAGATCAATCAGAAAAAAGAGGAAGACTTGAAGGTCATGGTAGAAGAAGACATACAAGGTGATCTAAATCAGCAAGTGGACCAGAGGCATCACAGCTATATTGAAATATGGTTCTAGAGAGTCACTAAGTTGCATCATTACTCTCTTCCTCAACTATGCTTGATCCTTTAAAAGTCAAATCATTTGGTCTCTGAAATCCAGGTACATGTCAAAGCATACATTTCAAGCCTCCACATCATTTTGTCTGTCATCTTGATGTTCACATGGCTCTATTGGAAGTATTCTCATACTTGAAAGTGATTTTGTTTTTCAAGTACGTTAGGATAAAAAAGAAAAAATTGAAAAAGAAGAGGAAAAAAATAAAAATCTTAGGTGAAAACCTCCTTGGAGACACCTCAAATTGGCTCATTGATTGAAAACCTCCATGAGGCAGTCAATGGGTTGAAAAAAAAGAAAAAAGAGAAAAAAAATTATCCTAGGTGAAAACCTCCTTTGAGGCGCCTAGGCAGACCTACTAGTTGAAAACCTCATTGTGGTGGCTAGTAGGTTTGGAAGAAGAAAAAGAAGAAAAAAAACTTAAAAAATCCTTGCTCCATGATGAATGTAGGTGCTCTCCAACATCTACAAGAGAAAAAAACAAGTTGGTACCAAAAGGAAAATTGGTCAAGCCTAGTCAAAAGAAGTTAAATTTTGACTTTCTCCTACTTCGCTCAAATGCTCCAACAAGGCCAAGGCCTTGACATTACATCACCCTCTTCTATTTTCACCATCCACCCATCATTCTCAAGCTTCTACCATTCAATTTGCTTGTTGTCCTAAAAAGCTACAGGATGTTCTGTTTTACTATAGGATACAAAAATACATAGAGCAGAAATTTGTTTTTACCATAACTTGAAAACCATGCATCCATTTGCCAATTTGTTTTAGGAGGAGATGCATATGGATGATGGTAACATGCTCAAGTAGTTTCAATAAATTCCAGCGCAAGGTTTCCAAGAAATTGGCCTCCATTACCTTCAACCATTTTTACATTTTATCAATATCTGTGTATCCATTTAAAAAGATGTTTCATGGGGAGATGAATATGGATGATGGTAACATTCCCAAGAAATTTCAGAAAATTTTAGTGCATGGTTTCCAAGAAATTGGTATCCATCACCTTCAACCATTTTTAGTTTTTCTCGAGATCCATGCATCCATTGACAAAAAATTGTCTATGGGGAGGTGCATGATGATGATGACAACATGTTAAAAAAGTTTCGGATCAATCCAGTCTACTATTTGGGAGATATGGACAAAACAAACTGTTGTCCTGTAAATCTAGAAGATACAGAACAACACCTACAGGATTGGCAGTGAGCAGTTTTAAAGGAGATCCAAAGGTCAAAGAAGCTCCTCCAGAGCTTAGTAGAAGCATCAGGATCATCAGCATCACCATCCAACACCTGCACATCAACATTAACTCAGTAGCAACATGCATGTCTCTCCAACAACCATCAAGTAGGTATATGTATGCTATATTCTTCAGCTCTTCTCTTAAGTATATTATAGTTAGAAATTTGTTGTCAATGCATGAGAGATGAGGTTTTATAAGCTAAGGATTGGTCAGTAGTCTCAGCTGCCTTCAGCTAGTTAATCGCAACTCACTCCTTCACTCATGCAATGTTAAAAAGTCAAATTATGAAGGGTGATGATTTTAAGGAATGAGGATAGCAGTTAAAAGAAGAAATTTTTAAAAAGGCCAAGGTCACCACAGCACTCCAAGCCCTCCATCCACTTCATATTCACTATCTATTCATCATTCATCCATCCCAATTCATTCTAAAAAAAAAAACGAAGATAGCATCCTCTCCATTTTCATGAAATTTTCATTTACAAGTCAGCAAGAAGGATGGTCAAAGAGCAAAGGAGGATCACAAAGAGATCCCTGTCACTCACATTATTAATTTACCATTCATTTCTCCACCATTTATGTCATTTTTTACACTCCTTTACTTTAGTTTACAAAGGGACTATTTTTTCTATAGGATGATCCTATAGGAATTATAGTGACCTAGAAATCCTATAGGAGACAGTCCTAAGGCAAATAAATGGTGGAACAAGGTAGAAAAATGTTGATAAGGGTGTGGAAGACCTTGCCAAATTGAAAAAACAATCAAGAACTATCTTGAATAACACGAAGAAGACAAACTAATTTTTTTGCTTGTCCTTGCAGAGCTTACAACCAAGGTTCTTAATGCACAAGAGAGAGGCCACTAGGGCCATGGATGAGGCACAATGGGGTCACTAAGTTGCTTAGAAGATGAGCAACACTTTCAGCAGGGGGTATGATGGGCTTTTAAATTAGACATAAATTAAGGCCCATGCCTCTAATTTAAAACATAAATTAAGGCCTATGACCATCCTTGAGCACATTAAACCTCTCTTTTTGCATTAGATAATTACTTTCAACTTTAATATATTCATTAACAAGGTTTATGAATAATTGAATATTTGTGCCTAATATTATTTATTTTTTGTGGAATATTATGAAAATATTGGGCAGATTATGAAGAGTTGGAGGAGGAAATAATTTAGGGACTTGTTCCCTACTACTGGAGGGTCAATAATAAATACTAAGTCAACAAGATATTATGGAATTATGGCACAAATTGTGGAACTCTAATGATTGATAAAATCTAGGAATGTGTTCCACTAATCAAGGGAGTAAGTCCACCAATCAAGGGAGCAGCTCCACTAATCAAGAGATTTCAGTGGGGAAAGCTTCCTCCATCCATGGGGAATTATTCTTAATAATTTTGTATGAGTACCAAGTCAAATTTGCCTCTAGGGAATGATTGAGAAAATCTAGGAATGTGTTCCCTGCCATTTAATGCAAATTCCTAGTATTGGGGACTAGATCCACTAATCAAGGGATTTTGGTGGGGAAAGTTTCCTCCATTCATGGGGAATGATTCCTAATAATTTTTTATAAGTACCAAGTTGATTTTTCCTCTAGGGGGAGATTTTCATTAGTGTTATTGTAGAGAGAGCTTGTATTTTTGCTGCTCCATTGTATTTTCTTGCAGGGATGTAATTCCATTGATGAAAATAATGAAGAATGGTGTAACGTTTAGCTTCTAAATCTTGTTCTCCTCCATAGGTAACTGAGTTTCCTTAGGCTTGGCCACCCTAGGAACCTTAAAGCCCTTTTGTATCATTTTCTTTCCTTCTTTTTACTACTTATTGACATGCATATCTAGTTTTTATTTCTTTCTATTTTTGCATTTAGTATTAATGATTTATTGTTGTAATATTGAGTTAAATGGTTGATGTAAGTTATTTTGAAATATCACAAGCATTATTTAATCCTTGGAAAAGCTTTGGAAGCTCATAATAATCATTGAGTTGCTTGGATTAGTCTTCTTATTCCCAAATCTAGATTGTTGGACCTCCTTTTTCGCAAAGAACAGTAAATTTCAACTATTTTTTAGAGCATGCTAATGAGATTCAGTCGAATTGATTCACTTGGATTAGATAAAAAAAAACATTCTAGTTCATAACAAAAATCACCCCATTTCATTTACACTTGATTTGGCTAGATATTTTTTATATTTACTAGCTCACTAGTTCTTGAATTTCTAGATTTTCCACTAGTAATGTTTTTTATTTTTATTGCATGGGTTAACAGAGGTATTTTTGAGTGATTCCACTTGGAATGGGGACCTAGGACATCATAGTTAATAAAAAAATTTGTCCTATCCAATTTGGATTTAATTTTCTTGGTCATTCGATGAATTATAGTAAATCTATACATCCTGTAGGAAATTAGGGATCCTTTAGGAAATCACTATAGCATATTGTAGGAAAGCATATTTTGAGGCCGAATTGAGGAAAAAGCCTCTAGGAAGCTAGCAAAGGGTCCCTACTTGTCTCCCAAACCTTCTAACCATTCACCATCATCTCCAAGCCACTTGCCACATCACCAAAAGAGATTATCGTTCACACTCTCACATGAAAAAAGGACAAAACGAAAAAAAAAACAAATTTATTTTATTCATTTACATGCACAGTAATAGAAGGTTTGATGGTTTGAATCTCATGCTTAGGGTAGTAGGATTGCGTACATGTTAACTTACAATTATTTTGAAGCAAAGCCTCTTAGCAGTTAGTTAGAAAATGGTGTGTTTTAGCATTTGATTTCATTCTCTTTCCTTGTACTTTCTTCCTTGAAATAGGTTAAGGTTCCATTTCGAACATTTCATTTTCTACAATTAGTTTAGGATTTGAATTCAGTATATGCACTTCATTACATCATGAAAACAAGGTAATGACACATTGTATCTTGCACATATAGTGACGATACCTCTTAAGTTTGTATGAACCCCGGGTTGATAATTAAAGTCGATAGCCTTGGGAGTTGCAACATTCTTGTTACAATACCAAGGCTCATCAGGTTGGTTATACCATGATAATTTGACAGGAATTTGAGTTAGGTTTCACTAGCTACGGGAAATGTAAGGGGAATATGATATGGCATGGTTGTGACACAGAAAAACCATGCAACGATTGTAATGTCTCTCAAGAATGAAAGAAAAGATAAATAGTAAGTGTGTCATGCCCTTGTATAGAACCATGCCATATCATATTCCAAATAGAGAGCACCACAAGGCTTCGATTTTGGCGGTTGTGATTTTTATTTAAAAAAGAAATCCATTCATGTGAATTATGAATAGAATGCTGTCAATAGAGTAGAAGGACATGAAATGGAGAAGAAACAAGGAACATATGAGGGTATTAACCCAAAAATTCCACAAAGATAGAACCATAAGAAATAAGCCATTCAATTAGTGAGTCATTCAAGTGAATTCTTCTACCATATAATCAAAATTGTGCATACCTATGATGTTGAAGTCTCGTATTATTTCAAGTGACCTAAAAAATTGCTACCCCACAACATCCAACCACAAACTTGCATGGTTTCTTCCTTAAATCACTAGGGTTTGAGTAGATCAAAGAATCGAGTTCAAAAAACAATATGAAATGAATATAGGAGTGGACTGGAGACCTTTCTTCAAGGCCTACCACCTACAATATGTGAGGCATACATCCCAAGAAATTCCTTCATATATGATTCATTAATTACCATAAATTCCATTGTATAGACTTTATCCATGAATTGAACCATATCATATTAATCACCATTCATATCATAAGACAAGGTTAATTACATGCCACTTAAAAACCTACATAATAATTCTCTAAAATAATATTTGCATGATAATTTTGACATACCTTAGTTAACATTTTTCTCTTCTAAATAATTGTAACTATTTTTAAATGGCTGAGAGATGGGCACATATTCCATTGTTTGGGGAAGGAGGTTGCTTAAGGAATTATTGTTTTTAAATATAAATCCTTGTTGGATGAAAATAATTAAATGTGTTAACTATGCATTAAATTTAATTGAATAAATAAGGACAATTCCAAGGGTTTATTATCTCCAACCATAAGAAATAAAATGACATAAAAATTAAAGACATGCGTATATTACAATTTCAAGGAGTTGACTATTGTGAAATCATCGAGAGCGAAGGCAGTTAGTTTGTTGTGGGAAAAGGGAAGGAGAATGAAGATTAAGGGATTCATACATCAATTCATACCTTATATCTCTCTCATGCATGTGCAAGTGGTATATGTAGAGAACATAGCATCTATAATTGTTGTGTAGGAAATATAGTTGAAAAGTAGACACTAAAGGAAAAGAGGATGTCGAGAGTCTCACGAGAACTAAGCACCTTACCAAGAGGGAAGAGAAGGTATGAGAATGGAGGGAATTCAAGGAGAAGAGAAACTTTTTTGATAGCTAGCTGAGAATTCCATGGGGCTTGCTGAATGATAATCATAGAGTAATTGATGTGCCTTATAGAGCTAAAAGATCCATTGGATACCTTGTTGGTTGATAACCTTTGAAAGGTGGGGGCACACAGGGATAGTGGGATGATAACACTTGATGGTAGTTCCATTAGATTTGGGCTAAAAACACAAGTGGAATATTCCACTTAGATGCTAGGATGTGCACTCTTATTCCTTAAAAAATAACATGGTTGATAAAACCTCCATCTAATTAATTATATATCTCTCTTAATATTTGAATTGAGACTCTTTGTGACTAAATCCATAGAGATGGTGGGATGTTGTACTATAAGTCCCTCCCTATAAGATAAAGCACTACTTGCTTGATGTGAAATCTTTGAATAGATGGTAAGTGAAGGGAGTGTTGTATTGAGACACTCTGTTTTAGTTGAGGATATTGATTTAGTCTTTTGATCAGAATGAGGCAGTATACCCATGATGTGGTTCACCTTATTCTCTTAGTTTTGATAGATGGAAAGTGGAGGTGAGGCAACCCTAAGACATCCTATTTGAACTGATTATATTGGTTTAAAACTCGTATTAAAGAACTCTACCTCAAGCTTTGGAATCAGGCTAGGGGTGATAGTTACAAGAGAGACTTCATCACAACTTTTCTATGGTTGAGTTGAGAGTTAGAGTCCCATTATCAATTGCCATAAGTTTTACAAGATAAGTATAATTCAATTTTTGTGCTTGTGACTAATAGACTGTCTCTGTTATTTACTTTCAAGTAGCAAAATGCTAATGTTGAGGAGTGCTAGTTCTTGAATATGTCATTTATATAAATGTTGTGTGGGATACAAGCTTGTAGTGGTGTTAAATTTATTTTTCAAATGTGTGATTCCTTCCTATGAATCGAATGGGGACAGATATTCCTTGTATACCAATGAAATGTGACTTCCTATAGGAAATTGGGCTTTGTATGCTTCGTGTTAGCTTTCATTAGTTTTTTTATGTGTATTAATATCCCAAGAGACCAATAGATAAGATGGACTTGATTTCTCAATATTAATATTATCCTATGAGGTTTTTAGACCTATGAGTTACGATGACCTTGGAATTTGTCTAATGGGCCTTAGTGGTTGTAAATTTGAAAATCTCATCTTGATTATTGTATTTTTTATACAATAGGCTACTAAGCTTTGTTCCTATAGTTTTAAGCTCAGGAAGGATAGCACCACGGGCACGTGGATTCATACATGTATTTCCAGATGTTTGTGGGATGGGCAAGGATGACTTATAAGAGTGTGGGGAAAGAATTTCATACATCAGATAATTTTTGGGCTTATGTATTATATTATCATAATTTCCATTAACAAAGCCCCCTTTTAGTCACCTTTGATTATGTGTGTATATATATATATATATATATATATATATATATATATATATTATATATATATATATAATTAGGGAATTTAATCTTAATGTCAAAGAAAAAATTGCACCACATGCAACCAAGGCTCGTGATCATGATCCTTCGGGACACATTACTATGGCGTGACTAATCCCTCACGATTTAGATAGCTCAGCCATCATATGGCCACTCTCTGCAAGATTCTAATGGATATGCATATTCTACCTACATGTAATCTCGGTGCCTTGTTAGCCCGAGCTATTCTTTGGAGTGTTCCTTTCTCCCTCATGGGAGACGGACTTTGGGGAATGAGAGAGTTCCTGACTCCATAATGTAATAATCTGCCAGCATGCATTTACGCATGTCACCCTAACATTCTTGTTAAGGTCACCATGTCCCTCTATGTCATCCTGATCCTCATCATCTAGATGAGTTTGGACGATTCTTATGAATGTAAATCTTATGATTGAAGTCTTCGTGTGAGGTGGAAAGTGTGGCCCACATCTATGCGTAGTAATCAAGAATATACATATGTGTATGTATGTGTCTTGAAAGTTCACTTTTGCCTTGTGAGCAGCTGAGAAGCGTCAGTGATGACCTAGAGTATGAATGAGTCGATAACTGATAGGTGGATTATGATTTGGACATATATGAGGGATCCACATGGGTGGCATGTGGCATCTTGTTATCATGACACCCTTTAATTGGACATGACTTCGAATGGCCATACTAGTGAATATGAGAGTAAGATTGGCACAAATTTTCTATCGTTGGAATCGTATTGATGAGATGAATGGGATGGTATCATTTGTTTTGAGTTTCTAAAGAGTAGAAGAAAGTGAAAACATTAGACCCCATTTCCATAATGTGACTATTGTAGCTGAGTCATCATAGTAACTACCCCTTCTAACAATATCCAGGGTTGATACTCGTATGGGATATGTTACATAGTGGTATCGAAGAATCTAGGTTCAACACTTGGACTGGATGGGCTCTATCATGGGCAAGTAACAATAGAGTCTATGCAAGGAGGACTTATAATAATTTTTAGAAAATTAACTAAAGTAATGTTCAGGTGTTAAAATACAATCTATAATTGATAATATTTTTTTATTATTGAGGAGATAATGATTTGTGTTGAGTGATACACATTTGATGAATATGCATGCAGATGTTGTAATGCTTGTAGCTTGATGTTGATTAGCATTGGTGTACTAGCATGTCTTGTTTTGTTACAACAATTTTAGCATGGCAGATACATAAGATCAAGATCAAGTTCATGGTCATGACCATGTTTATTTATTCATATCATGATGTATCTAACAATTGTGTGTGATTGAAAGCACATCATAAGTAGCAAAAGGACAGTGAGTATCTAGGAATGAGAAGAAATATGGTTCAATACAGTTCTGAAAGGTCACAAAATGGGCACGAAGAAAGATCAGTTGACTAAGGAGGAGGGGTGAACTCTCTTGAATTAATGGATACCTTGAGGAGCCTAAAGGATGAGATTAGGAGTTGTAAGGATGATAATGAAAGGTTGGTAAGGGCTCATAAAAATCAAGGTACAGTAAATGCAACCATACTATAGAGCCTTTCTAACTTAAAGAGACATAGGTAGTATGAGTTGGGGCCTAGTCATAGAGATACAAATATCCCTTTAAAATCATAGGAGGGAACAAAAGGTGTAGATGGTAGCAAGTCCAGGAAGAGGCCTATAAGGGAAAGTGAAGATACAATGAGAGGGAATGCACCATTAAGCACCTTAGATAGAAGGACTAGTACTTATGGGCATCACTCTGGTAGACATTATAGTTCCACTACAAGGAGGAACCATTATCATCATCATCATCATTACAGAAGGAGAGAAAGGGACCATACTCTAGAGGAATTTAAGAAGGCCAAACCACCCATATTTGATGGAGAGATGAAGAAATATGAATATGTAGAAGCTTGGTTGCTTGGAATGAATAATTTCTTTAGAATTCATAACTATTATGAGAACATGAAAGAAAAGGTAGCTACCTATAATATGAAGGGAAAATCATACATAAGATGAGAATATTTGAAGAATGTCAAGGGCATAATTGAAGAGGAGGTGAATTGGAATTAATTTGAAAGGATCTTCAGAGAAAAATGTTTATCATATGACTACTATGATAACAAGGCAAAATATTTTTATGATCATATAATGGGATCAATGTCATATGCACAGTAGACCACCAATCTTCTAGAATTATTGAGATATGTGCCATATATTAAAGATGAGAAGGAAAATGTTCAAAGTTTCATTAGTTGGCTTCCTCTATCCTTCAAAGATCGAATCTAGATCCATGAGCCTCAAAAATTAAATGATGCCATTAAAAAGTTGAAAAACTACTACGAGTAGTCTAAATGCAGGCCAAAGATTAAGGCCATCTTGAAAGAAAAAGTAAGTCTCGAAATTAGAGGAAAAAGGTAGGGAAGTTTTGGATAATGGCCTGGGGAGAAGGCAATAATTTCTAACACTAGTAGAGGTGCATCCCAACATAAGATCAACATTTATTGTGAAGGCCATCTTGGTCAGGCTAAAGAAGAGGAGAAGTGCTAGAAGAAGCCCATAATATGCTGGAAATGCAGGGAGAAAAACATATGTAGATACTGCCCCCAGATATATAGAAATCAATGAGGATTGAATATTGTGCAAGAAGCATAGATGGTCAAGGGAGTAGCTTGAAACATTCTTTGGATCCATGCTTTTCTATAAGATGGGCATGTTGGCAACTTAGCATTAAGGTTTGAGTTGGTTGATTAGATACAAATTATGTCTCCATTTTGTTGTTGTTGAAGTAATATATTTTATTGTAAATGTGTAGTGGTTGAGTTAATTGTTGTGGTTTGTTGTAGTAGAAGAGTCTAAATGAAATCATGGAAAGGCTTAAGTTGAGCATTAATGTTGAAGCATTGAGGGACTTCATAAATTATTCCAATTGATTTTTTATCATGTTAAATATTTTGTGTTTGTGACCTCGACTGGTTTATGTTTGAATTTCCATTTTTCTATTGGATTGCACATGGTCAGGCAATTATTTTTTTTATATGGTTTTATGACTAATGTTATGAGTTATTTTCTTTTGTGGTTACCCTCTTTTTTTTTGGGTTTTTCTTTTTTCCTTCATGCTTGGAGAGGATTGTTACAGATCCATTTGGGCACATCACTCCCATCATCTAGATTAGTGTTTTAGGGCTCATCAAATAATTTCAGTTGCTACATGCCCTAAACAAGTCACCCTTTTGAATGCCTCCTTCCCAGATAGTTTCAGGACTTGAGGACATCTTGAAATGACATCTAAAGGGACTAACGTAGGTAAGCCCACGTTAGGGTGCACTGTAGAGCAGTTGAGTCCATGCTAGGGTGCTTTGCAGATCACTTAGGCCCTCTTTCACCTACGCTAGGAAAGATTGAGCGAAATTCGCATAGGGTTTGGGGAATATTATTATATCTTGGACTCATCTATAAGTTTCCCTCACTTATCAACTCCTATGAGCTCGAAAAGGGATGAGGAATGAGCCAAGATGCATCCCATCCTTTCATCCCTTCCTCCATGGAACTAATTCTAAGTATGGAAGGCCATTCAATACCCCCATTTATGACATAACCTCCTTCATCCTCCTATAAATTGAGCACTAATCTAAGTGATTAGGGGCTGGACTATGTTGAATTATAAGGAGATAATGTTGCTATGAGAATTGACTTTGAGACAAGTATTTTTATGCTACAAGTTTGTCATGCTTTTGATGTGATGTGGATGGGATCCAAGCTGGAGGAGTGACTTCGAATCATACTTGATGGTTATAATTCCTTCTTCTATTTCAATAAAGTATTTGAACCCTTTTCCCATATGCTTATCTTGTTATATGATGCTTAAATGTGTGAATGTATCTGATTCCATTTACTTGTATTCAATAGATCTTTTTCTTTGATTGGTTCTTTGTCTTCTGTTGATGTTTATAGGTACTTCTCAAGTGTGTTAAGTATGGGAAGGAGCGACAACCTCGATACAAAGGAGACGAGAGAAAATTGAAACTACAAGTAGGTCTTCTCATCTTCTTTGTCTTATCTATTTCGTATAGGAAAAGGCTAAAGTGCTTTAAACTATTGTTCTAGATATGGCTACTTATCTAGGGAATTAGTATTTATCCATAGATACCAAATTCTCCAAAACAAATTGGTGACTCCACTGGGGAAGATCATCCTTCCTAGTAGTTTATCCACCTCCTATGACACTCTTGCAGACCCTACTTGTGTTCATTGATTGTATTTAAGCTCTTTTGCATTGAATTTTGGTCAAAAATGTGTCAAACTGCCTCTTGAAATGGATTACTTTCACCAGTGCAGGCTTGTGAGGGACACAGTGCACTGAAGAGCACCCTTGGTTTAGGGACAATGCTCTGAAGCACACTGACTCCCATTCAGGGCTGCGCTGATCCTCCTAGGGTTAGTTTCCCACCTTTAGATTGGGTTTTTGCCAACTTTGCTCTGTTTGATTGCTTGCTAATTGATCAATGAATGTCATGTCTCAGAAAACAAGTTTCTATCTCCTTTGCTAGCCCTACTTTGACTTGATTCATTAATGTTTCTTAAATGTTTTCTTTGTCATTATCAATCCATAGTCAAAGTTATATTATAGTCGATTAATCTTTGTTCAAAAGAAAGTGTCGTAAAAAGTCTTCTTTTCCTTCGAAACAGAATTGTTGTAAAGTCTTCATTCTTGTTAAAGATTGATTGATTGTATGTGCATTAGTTTCCTTTTGTTCATATTCACATTAAGGAAATTGAAAAGAAATACATGCATTTTTCATTGAAAAAGTTTTTGTGCTCATAGGAATAGTATAGGGAAATTGCATTATATCGTGCTCTTTTCTCTTTGATTGAAAGAAATTTGATTGCTCTATCCCTACTAGCTAAGATTTTCATTGTTAAATTGAATGGTAATAATGCTTATCATGATAGTTGCATTCCTAGGAATTTCAGAATACATGACATGGTGAACTTGAAAGGAAAATTCCTAAGTAAGATCAACTTAAAATTAACATCAATTTACCTAATGGAGCATTGCCACCTAACGAAAAACATTTAGTGGTTCTAGGCTAGAGACGTGTTCCGTCGTCGTAAAACAAAGTAATTGCCGCTAACTTTTCTGCAATACATCTTGAGTGTGATAGCTCATTCCACGTACGTGAGTATATCGTAGCTCGTCCATGTACCCTCGGCTATATAGGGCGGTGCTACAATATGTAAAGTATATGGGAATGCTCTCACTATGCAGTTTTGCATTAGACAACGCTTATATGTATTGGGCCTCCACATACTTTTAGGTATATATGGGAGGACACCACTAGGTTTCTATCCATCCTTAGGTAACCAAGTCGGCTGCCTTGTACAGTGTGATACACCAAACACAACATTCGGGGAGATTGCCTACCCGTACTTCTTGGTTCACCAAGAGGTATTTTGCAGTTCATAGTTGATTGGTAAACCTTTTGCCTAGCTTACCCCTTTTTGTTTATTTCTTTTTTGTAAAAAAATCAATCAGAAATCATGGAGGAACATAAACCCTTACCCCGTCATTCATAGAGAACATAGAGTAAACCACCTTTGCCACCTGAAGCTACACCTATTCGGTCAAAGTGGTCTCACTTAACTGAGTCAAGTACATTAAGAACTCTTGGTTCTTCATCTACATTACTAGAATCATCCATTTTGGTAAGTATTGAGACTCCAGTTACTCCAACTATTTTTGGTACATCCATTACTAAAGAAAAAGTTTCACAATTACCCGAGGACACTATAACTGATACTAGTGAAACAGTGACCAAAGTTGTTCAACAACAAGTTGATCCACAACTTGAATTTGCTCAACAAGAAATTACTTCTGAACTTGAATCAGTTCAACTAGAAGTTAATCTAGAACCTATCACAGTTCAAACAGAAGTTACTTCTGAACCTGAGGTTGTTTAGGAACCTCTCCGTGAAACTGTTGTTCTTCTACCAGAACATCTGGACTTCGAATTTCAACATTCAGATGTTGTTACTTTACTATAAGACAATCAACCAGTTAACCCTTAGACAACAGTAACTACTAAAACTTCCACTTTACCAACACCATAAGTCCATTACGGACCTAACGATGAAGTTCTTCCACCTGGTTTAATTATTGTTGAGGAAGAACTTGAAGAAGATACTACACCTGGAACCCCATTCCATTTTGGAAACAAACTTTATCTTTATCCTTCTACTCCTCATTTTACTGCTCCTTTTGATCTTGCTTCTTTTCAAGTACTCGTTGATTCTCTATGACATCAATTGGGTCGATTAACTATGGTTGAACAACCGTCAACATCCTAGACTGTATCATCTAATGTAGTTGTGGAAGAATCTTTTGTCGCACCCATATGGTGAATCATCCATCCTGGTTGTTTACCAATCTTTATCTGGAACCCACTCAGGGGTTGCTTCTACACCATGGTCATCAGCCATGTCCTCAACTGAAATTTTACCTGGTTCTTCATTTACGGGAACTCAATAGTTTTATCCCACATATCAATATCAAACCGAGCAATCTAGTAAAAAATGACCTATGTATCCATTACATACTAGATTGCCGCCATATGGAGAGCAATATGCTTATTCACCTTGTCCTCCATATCCTCTAGGACCATCATATGGTAGTATCCTGCAGTATTCAGGTTAGCCTGGAATGCCAGTCTGTTAATGGAAACCAACAATGTCAGTTCAACCAAGGCTTATGTATCTAGCACAACCAATGCAAACTGTGTCATCTATTCCTGCTACACCTATTGTTACCACTGTATTGTATTCACAAGTTCAAATTGTTGTATTTCAATCTGTACAAACTAGTCCTTCTACCTCACAACCACAAGTTTCAGGTTAAGAGACCTAAGTTTCTCAGGCTGTTATACAACAACCGCTTGTGTCGAGGGTCCAACAACCTCAGGTTAGTATATCTTTATTTGAAGTGACTCAGGTTTACATTGGTATACTTTATTCACAACCTGGTAAACCTTACATTGATGGGCAACAACAACCGTTAAATCAACAATAGTTGTACCAACAACAACCGTAGTTGATTTAACAACCATGGCAACCAGAATATCAACAACTTCAATTCCAGAAATTCCAACCCCATTTTGGACCTGCCTAACAAGATCAATCTGGGTTTGGACAATATCAAGCTTACCAAGGTCCTAGTCAACAAGGCTTTGCTGGTTATGGACAACCACAAATTCAACCTAATTATCAACAACCACCCTATACTAGATTTGTTCAACAATCAACTTATCAAGGTTACTAGATATAGATTCCCTATGCTAGTATGCAAAGACCTATTGCTCAGGAAATTCCATCATATCTTGGATATGCTCAACCTGACTTGAATCAATAGTTGTCATTTGCAGCAACTCTTGAATTATCAGATTTAAACTGGCTCACTAATGATCCAATCTTATATGCACCTTGGTGGCTATTGATTACGCATAAGTTACCTTCTGACATTCTGAAATTCAATGGGAATCCCAGAGAAGACCCATCAAATCATGTCATGACTTTTCATTTGTGGTTTTCATCAAACTCGTTAAATGATGACTCAGTTAGACTCTGTCTTTTCTAGAGAATTCTTACTAGTTGAGCTGCAAAGTGGTACATTGAGTTACCATGAGCTTCTTTCAACAAATTTACGACTCTAGCCCCCAGATTTTTGACCCACTTCCAGTTATCTATCAGATATGAGACTGGAACAGAACTCCTAACTAACTTTAAACAGAATATTGCTACTCATATATCAGATCATATTCATGAATGACAATGTCGTCATCGAATGGTTAAGATTTATGTTCCTGGTCAGCTTTTGGCTGAGTGGTTTATAAAATTCTTGTTTCCATCAATCACTAAGGATGTGGTGAAAGGTGCAGTTTTCACAGAAGAGAAAGTAATTGCTCATGCTCAATATTTAGATTCTATTTACACACAATTCAGCACGCTCTACGACAAGATTCCAAATTCACCTCAACCAAATTTTACTATTCCTCCTCCTCCACAATCAAGTAAAAACTCTCATGCTAGTGACGGTGTGATTAGTTCTTGAGAACGCAAACAATAGGTAGACCATCTAGTCGAACACTTGCCGTTTCCAATCAAACTTCCAATGCATCATAAAACACTCTTGCTTTCAAAGTCAATGCCGTGTCATCTGACAAAATCAAAAATCAAAAGCAACCAAGAGGCAAGAAGAAGGGGAAAAGTAAGAAGAAGCAAGATAATCCCCCTGAAGAGAAGTCATCTGATTCCTCTACTTCGGCAAGGAAATCTCATTATCCATGCTTAATCTATAATGACGAGCATTTTACAGGATATTGTCCACACCACTCAGAAGTCTCTAAGCTTCTAAAGACTTCTAACACATATGTAGTGTTGACAGATCCTTTTACAAACCCAGAGAAACACTTGGTTGTGACAAACCATGCTTCCACATCCCAAGTACTTATGTTATCCGTTGCAAAGCCTAAAAACGAAGTTTTGGTGTCGACACAAAATAAAGATTATGGAAATCCACCATCGTCATCGAATAATCAGGCCACTGATCAACCTAATCCTTCAATTTCAACTTCATCAGAAAATATTCCACCATCTATTGCGCCAAAATTGACAATAAAACGACCAAAGGGAGTTGTGCATAAATCGACATTTAACCCTCGAGCTCGAGCAACTCAGAACTATAACATAGTAGAAGAACTTGCACAATCACCTTCTGCTATGTCGACGCTTGCGATGTTACAAAACTGTCCCTCCCAGAAGCAGGCTTTACTGTCAACAATTGGTGGAATAGACCCTACCGATTACAATCTTGTAGTTTTTAACCATGCAGGATATACACCACAGTTACAAGCACAATTAGCTTTCCTAATTCAAGTAAAGGCTATCAATAAGAATGTTCATCGAACTATTATTGATGAGGGGGAATCTACTGGCATTATGTCAATGAGCTGGTGGAAAACACTTGGTTCACTATTGTTGTCACAATCACCAACAACGTTAAAAACTTTTGACAAACGAACATATATGCCTTGTGGGATTTTAAGTAACCTGCAAATTGAACTAGGGGACAAAACAATTACTATTGAAGTTGAGGTAGTTGACGGACCCCTCGACTACAACATTTTACTTGGAAGTCCATGGGTATATGCTATGGCTATTGTGGTTTCCACATACTTTCATACGATTGCATTCCCTCATAAAGGTGGAGTCACAGTTATCGATCAACTTGCCTTCTTTGCATCTAGTTCTTAAGATACTAGAAGCATTCCATTGGTACACAGACCCTCGCTATCACTTCAAAGTGTTGGTGTAGGTCTCTTTAAAGATCCTTCCCTAATGGGTAATTTTACACTACCATCACCATATGATTTGGTGGATGTGGCAAGAGTAGAGACTTGCAACATGATTTCCTCCACCTCATCTGATTTAAGGAGGATTACCAACAATTATGAAGTTGATAGTAATATTGAAGTTATGCCGCTAAGCCCCATTGAGGATGCATAGAAATCAATTTTTCTGGCTTGTGCGGCAAACCCAAATCCACTTTCACCAATTGTATGGATAGACCATTCATTAGAATATGGTACTTCTTCGGATCCTTTTTCATGTATATTTTCTATGGATGAAGGAATCGTCCAATAAATGATGATAGGAAAATAACCTTGGGAAGATTATCATCATCGTTCCCATCTTCTAGATGACATCGAAGATTATTCAAATTAACTTAACGACCCTTCAGTTGTTGATATCCTTTCGAATTCTATTTTCATAGACACAATAGATTCTGAGCGCAAATTGTCAAATATTGAAGAAATGATTTCTATTAATATTTTGACCAAACCTAATGTTGTAGAAAACATTCATGTCAGCAAATCTTGTTCTCCATCGGAACTTGATAGTTACTGTACTGTCTTTCATGAATTTCAAGATATATTTGCATGGTAATACGAGGAGATGCCAGGCATTGACTCTAGTATTGCTGAACATGCAATCAAAATGTATCCTGATGTTAAACCAATACAAGAGCGGATTCAACCTATTCATACAAAGAAAGTCAGTGCCATTAAAGCAGAAATTGAAAAGATTTTACATGTTGGTTTCATTTACCCTATACCTCTTATTGATTGGGTTTCCAACATTGTTCCTGTCATAAAGAAACAAGAGATAATTCGAGTGTGCGTCGATTATAGGGATGTAAATCAGGCTTGTCTAAAGGAAAATTATCCTACTCCTTTTGTTGACCATATTATTGATGAATGTGCCAGATGTGAAATATTCTCATTTATGGATGGTTTTTCTGGCTACAATCAAATCAATATATGCCCATAGCACCAACCTAAACAACTTTTATTTGTCCGTGGGGCACATTCGCGTATAAGAAACTCCCTTTTGGTTTGAAGACTACAGGGGCCACATTTCAAAGGGAAATGAACTATGCCTTCCATGACATCTAGCACTGTTCAACCTTACCTTGATGATTTACCTACTCATTCATGAAAGAGGCCTCATCACTCGCAAAATTTGAGAGCTATATTTTTACGGTTTCAACACTATAGGATATGAATCATTCCACATAAATGTGTGTTTTTTGTTGATTCTGGTCAATTTCTTGGATTTAAAGTGTCTAGAGATGGAATTCAACTCAATCCATTAAAGGTTCAGGCAATTCTTGATTTGCCTCCACCTTCAAATCTTTTACTGTTACAAAGGCTCCAAGGGAAGGCTAACTTTCTAAGGAGATTCATTCCCAATTATGCTGAAATGGCTAAGGGTTTTACACGTCTTTTGAAAAAGGGGATACCCTTCCATTGGGATTAGGTTGTGCAAGCTTCCTTTGATGCTCTTAAAAATACCTTGATTAGATCCTCATTAATGTATTCTACAAATGATCAAAATGACTATTACATGTATCTTGTCACTGCAGAGACAACCATTGGCATGGTTTTAGTCCAAGAGGAAAATGGGATTGAACATCTGATATATTATTTGAGCTGCAATCTCAATGACACAAAAAATAAGTACTCTTATGTCGAGAAAATAGCTTTGGTAGTTGTGCAAGTTGTTCAGAGATTTCACCACTACATCCTGCTCCAGAAGACCACCGTCAGTTTGGATTGCAATCCTATGACATAAATTTTGTAACGTCAATTACTGTGTGGAAAACATTCAAAATGGATAGTCATTTTGCAGGAGTTTGATATGGAATTCATCAAGTCCAAATCAAAGAAATCTCTCAATTTCACCAAGCTAGTTTGCGACCTTCCCTAGACCTCCATTGATTGAACATCTAAACCATCGATTTTGGATGATTCTCTATTTCTGATATTGTCATTTGACTAGTGGTATGGAGATATACTAATCTATCTCCAAATCTAAACTTTCTGACCTGATACCTCTCACTCACAATAGTGACGTATTCGATACCAAGCCAAAGATTATCTGATCATTGGAAACACTCTTTACAATCATGGTATCGATACGATTTTACGGAGGTGCCTCACACATAAGGAAGCCGAGAAAGAATTGAATGATTTCCATTCAGGTGATTGTGTTGGAAACTTATCAGCATATGCAAACTCACAAAGAGTTCTCCATGCAGGTTACTTTTGGCCAATTATATTGAAAGATTGTATTATCGCCGTGAGAAGCTGTCATGCATGCCAGATCTATGACCGCAAAACTAGATTACCACCTGCACCATTGCATCCAATCATTGTTGTTGGACCATTCACCAAATGGGGCATTGAATTCATGACAAGTAACCCCACCTCGGTCATGGGGCATGGGTATATTTGTTGAAGTTTCTAAGTTTACTTAGTTTAGAAACCCTTCATGCACTTTTTCTAATTTATTCCTACCTAGTTTTTTTTATTTAACAAGTTATTTACAAAGTAAATACTGAAAATAAACACTAGTGCATGCTAAACATATTACAAATCAACAACTAAAATAAACAAGAACAAACACACCACATGACACCATTATTTTCGACCAATGTCCTCAGAAAAATCCAATGCGGGAAAACCGGTGCAACTATCTGAGGGTTTTCTATTTAAGAAATATCCGAGTACAATCTGGGTTCCAAAACTAGCCTACCCAACATAGAATTTCCTTAGTAGCTATACCTCATAGTTTGAGAGAAATCTCATGGCTGAAATCCCAGAAAACCGTTCCAGTATCTCCTCGACACAAAACGGCTCTGCCCAAACTAGATTGCGTTAGCCCCTCTCCATCACACACTAGCCCTATGTCAGCCTTTCTAGGCCCGCGACAGCCCCAGGAGGCCCTGTGTCAGCTCTGGAAGCCTCTGCGTTAGTTGCGCTGGCCCCTTTGGTGCTCTGCACAACAGTTGGCTGCCTCTGCATGGCTTTGCGTGATCCCTTGTTGGCTCTGTGTCACCCTCCTTCGCTACTCTCCTGGTAGAATCTCTTCCCTCTCTATTTCTCTGTATTGAATGCCCTTTAGCTTCTCTCCTGTCACTAATTCTATCTCTCTTAGCAAACTCCGCTCTATAGAATATAATGTCTGATCATCTGTTGTATTCTCCAAGTGACCCTCAAGCCTCCTCTTATACTTTTCCTGTTGACATATCAACGACCAAGATTAAGTCCCTAATCAATGGCTAAGAGTAGATCTGGCTTGATCCATGTCTTTTGGACCATTCTAACACATATTCATATTAATACACATTTAATATTTTATTTTCCCTAAGTTTAGACTTAGGGACTCCATTAAAAGCATTAATTATATTAATATCTCCTGATTTGTTTACAATATCCCCAAACCCTTTCTGGGTATTGTAGATCTCATGTGCTCCAACCTCTCCACCAAATTTTGTGGTTAGACCACATCTGATGCTACCCCAAATCAACAATATTATAGTCGTTGTTAACTATTTTACCAAATGGGACAAGGTGATGCCAACATTAAACAATAGTGGCAAAACGGATGCTCTTTTCCTTTTTAACCATGTGGTTGCCTGGTACCACAAGCCATAGTTATAGATCATGGGTTGCATTTTCACGAACACATGATGGATGAGTTGATTTCTAAGTTAAAATTGTCACATGATAGTTCTACCCCTTATTACCTGCAAGTGAATGGACAAGTTGAGGTCGTCAACAAAGTCCTAAAGCGGATGTTGCAACGAATGATAGGAGTTCATAAATGAAACTGAAATTTAATATTGTACTCTTCCTTGTGGGCATATCGAACCTTGGTGAGAAATGCAACTGGATTCACACCCTTTCAGTTGGTGTACGGTTTGGAGCAATCTTACCAATACAAAGTGAAATTGCACCTCTCAAACTCGAAATTGACTTGTTACCTGACACTTTTGAAGAAGAAGCGCATTTCTTGGAACTTGTCCATCTGGATGAAACTCGTCATGATGCCACACTGCCTAAAGAAGTGCATAAGGCACAAATCAAGGCACAATATGATAGAAATGTCAAGCCTCATATCTTCTCAGAAGGAGACCTGGTCTTGCTTTACGATCAGGAAGCTGATAAACTTGGAGCAGAGAAATTTGAACCAATGTGGATGGGCTCTTCTATTGTCAAGCGTGTTTTTGTAAAAGGTTTTGACGAGTTAGTAGATTGTGATGGGATTTCATTATCGCAGCCCTGAAATGGGTTGTACCTCAAATGTTACTATGCTTAATTGAGTGTAGTAAAACTCACTATATATATTCTTTCATTGCATGTGTGTATGTCAATGTGTGTCTTTTAGATTTTTTTATCTGGTTAGTAATCCACTTTGCATTTGTTGTAGATGTTAGAATCTTTGGAACCATTTGTTATTTATGCCAATGGTGCTAGTCGTAGTACGCAGAACCTATCTTCTGCAGCATGGGCTATTTTCTCTCCAAGTGGCAAGTTAGTGAGTTTTCAAGGGATTTGTATCGGTGGATCGACGAACAACATTGTTGAGTATAGTGTTTTGATCGAACTTTAATGCCATTTCACTTGGCATTCACCGAATCATCGGTAGGCTGGACTCACAACTTGTTGTACTACAACTTACAAGTGTGTATACCATTCGAAACCCAACAATTCTTCATATGTTCCTTAGAGTTCATATTTTTTAAAGGCATTTTGAATACATTCAATATCAACATATTTCCAAAACCTTTAATAGATTAATTGATTCTTTTGCAAATTATGTGTTAAATAAACATCTACGACACATCTAAAAGTAACATTTTTAATTCACATCATTAGTCGAATAGGATTGCACATAACTTGAGAAAAATATGAAAGTAAAATAAATAGGTGTTTTAAAACTTTTTACAAAATTTGTGTCCAAGACAAGTTTGGTCATGTGACCCAAAAACTCAAAATGCATGCAAAATATCCGAAGTAGACCTAGTGATGTTCATGATAACAGGTCACAACCTATGCTACCATGTGAAAAAGCCTCATCCAGCAGCTAGGAACACCAATAGTGTGGTGTTGTAGCATCATAGTAACTCCTCGATCTAGAATTTCTCTGCGTTGGCCCACTTGTACCCTATTGGTGTCCCACAGGTCGAAAAGTGCCCACATCTGCATGCATGAGAATGATTTCAGTTTAGTCTTGGAAAAATTAAAAACACAAAAACATGTAGAAACTTGAAAAATCAAAATCACTTTGGTCAAAAAGTTTATAGCATGCCATTGTGCTCCAACTGGTAGAAACAAGTCTGGATCTCCACGGAAATCCATACCTGATTATGGATGCTCCTTGATGACAAGGTGTTGTCAATCGAGCCAACTAAAGAATGCAATGGAAAAAATGATTGTTGACTGACCTGCATGTCGAACCATCAATTTGACCCAGCTCTGCATAATCTCTAGGACCAGCTACATCTAGTAATACATGTTGTGGTTGCATCAATGGGATTCTCTCTAAGGTAAAAGCGATTAAGATCGAACCATAGCATAAATTATTTGTCTTAACCAATTTTTACCTTGGTTAGTTGTTCTTTCAATGAAGAAATCATGGCTTCACACCAGTTGAATACTTTTGTCTCTAGACACTCAAGTGCATACTATATATATGATCTGTTTGACAGATGAAGTGTCACACTGCCAGCCAACTTTGCGATTGTGAAGAGGATCGTTCTCAAAGGAAAATCACCTACATCTATGATGTTTATTTTCCCATCCTTTCTAGGCTATGTATCTAGCCAAAAAAAATGTTGAATGTAATCCCTCAGTGATTCACCTCCACAAGAAAATCCAAAAAGTGAGATGGGGGCACCCCGCCTCGATAGTCTGGTAAGAAAGTAAATATCATCAATGGTAATAGGGAACATCTTGTCCCTTATGTGAAAAGTATGATTTGTCAAATCCCATGCATGAACAAAGAACTGCAATAGTTCTATTTTTTGCCTCATTCCAGACAACTTGAAGTATTTTAGTAACCCACACTTTTTGAGGGCCTCAACTATACCGAAATTGTTTAGGGAAACCATGTCTTGTTCTTCATGCTCTCTTTCTCACTATGTAATCGACCTTCGGATCCGATGAAATCCTGAAATCCAATCATAAGATTAGTTAGGATCATTTCCATGCAAAAAACATGACAAATTTTGGAGAAAACAACTAAATCAAATTTCGGAAACTTGCCCAGTGCAGCCCCGACACAGAGACAGTGGGCTGCAGATTAGGAATCCTTCTATCTAGGTGCTCTTCAGTGCAAGTTTCGATGTGAAAGGCTGTGTTGATCGCAGGGAGAAAAAATAAAACCCCAGAGGCCCTAAAAAACCCTAAAACTTGCATGAAATAGTAAAAGAATGACTTGAAAAGAAAGAGGAGGGTAGATCTCCTACCTGGTTCGGATGGCATGAGAAGAGGTCCAAAAAATATCTTGCAATCAGTTGATGAAGTTCGAGGTAAAAAACAAGCCCAATGTCATGGTAAAAACTTGTTTTATGTTTATTTCATGTTCATTAATCAAGTAAACATTAGTATTTTCCTATTTTTACCTATGAAACAGGTATTTTTAATCCATTTGATGATGTTTTGAGTAGGTTTTACAGTCGACTTATAGAATTTGACATGCTCGATTGTAAATTGTACCTTTGACTACATAGCATACTTTTATCTCTTTTTAGATCTCTGTTAAATAACAAAAAAAGAACCCCATTGGAGTCCTATTTAAGCTCTTTTTAGACTCTCTAAACATGAAAAGGTTGCCAAGCGCTTGTCTTTTTCAGCTCGTTAACGGATTGGAAACGACGTCCACTAAGTATAATTTTAACCCTTTTTCAAGCTGAGATAGATTAACTATGAAAAAGGAATACTTTGACTGAACATGGTCAATAGGTTCTCTCTCATATTGTTTTATGATTTTTCAGGCTTGAGAGACAAATAAACGAAAAAGAACTTGTGGAGTTTTCTTTTTGTCCCTTTTCAAACTCTCTAAACATTAAAAGGACTAAGTTATCTTTGTCGTTAAACTTGTTAAAACATCAAATAGCGGCAAACTTGTCCATCTAGACAAGGTTGTGTTTCACTGACTCGTTAAAACATCACATAGCGATGGATTCACCCGAAGGGTGGAATTATACAAGAAGCATATGTTATCCTCCTCAACCTTGATAAAAATAAAGAGGCACTGGTTAGAAATGACTGGGGAAAATGGGAAAAAGTGGAAAACCACTTTATGGTAGCAGGTCGCTCTTGAACATGACACTTTCACTTCATCACCGTGGCTACTTGGTTTGGACTATTATCTTGATGGTTATCATACCATTGGTCTATCATACATCCATCACTTTGTTTTTGGTCAATGCTACCAATTCATTTCAGTGTCACCGACATGTTCAACAGAAGTCATTATGTCAAGATTCATCCTTTGCAATACCATAAACCTTCATTTTCATGACCGCCATTCCAGAACATTGTGTCGTCAGTCAAATTTTGTATCCAAAATAATTACACTCATTTTGTGTCATTGATGTGGGATACATCAAGGCCCTCCTGCGAAGAGTCACTTCTTGTCGACATCAGCACATTATCCAAGAACTTGAATTAGAAACACCCTTCCAGTACCTTGAGGCTTGCATACATCAATGGGAAGTTTCTCACTTTTGGTGATAGGTTGACATCACCGGCCTTCGACTACAAGAATTTGTATGGTGTTTGACATAAAATCATCCATTCACACCATACAGAATGTACTGCAGTACCTTGAGGATCATTATCATTATCGGTGATTTCTCTCGCGTTCGTTAACGACTTACATCATTGGCTGGTAATTAGACGGTGTCTTCCCATGTTTGACTTTAGATCACATATTCACACGGTTAGACTCATACTTGAGTGAACGATTGAACAAGATAGAAGACCCTGGATCTAGTTTGATGCATCTAGCCTGCGATTTCAAGAGTACTAAATCATATGTACAATGGCTTCATTGATGGTCATTTCGATCATGGGTCTATATCTGTAGATGACTGTATGTGCACATGTAATGAAAGTTTATATGCTGAGTATGGGTATTCCTTCCCTTATTAATTCATGTAAAAAATCAAAATATCATGATATATGTATTGTAATTGATGTAGGTCACATTCCACTTCGAAACCTCCTCATCATGTCATAAATCATTTCATTCGACTTTAACATTTTTTTTGACTTCATGCTATAGGGGGCAGCTCTTACAGATCCATTTGGGCACATGAATCCCATCATCCAGATCAGTGTTTTAGGGCTCATCAAACCCAAATTTCAGTTTCTACATGCCCTAAACAAGTCACCCTTTTGAATGCCTCCTCCCCAAATAGTTTCATGACTTGAAGACATCCTGAAATGGCCTTTAAAGGGACTAGCGTAGGTAGGCCCATGTTAAGGTGTGCTACAGAGAAGTTGAGTCCATGCCAAGGTGTTCTGCAGAGCACTTAGGGCCTCTTTCACCTATGCTAGGCGAGATTGAGCAAAATTCACATAGGGGTTGGGGAATATTCTTATCTCTTGGAGTCATATAGAATTTTCCCTCACTTATCAACTCCTATGAGCTTGAAAATGGATGAGGAATGAGTTAAGATGCATCCTATCCTCTCATCCCATCCTCCATGGAACTAATTCTAGGTATGGAAGGCCATTCAATACCCACATTTATGACATAAAATCCTTCATCCTCCTATAAATTGAAAACTCATCTAAGTGATTAGGGGCTAGACTATGTTGAATTGTAAGGAGATAATGTTGCTTTGAGAATTGACTTTGAGACAAGTATTTTTATGCTGCAATTTTGTCATGCTTTTGATGTGATGTGGATGGGATCCAAGCTAGAGGAGTGACTTCAAATCAGACTTGATGGTTGTATTTCCTTCTTCTATTTCAATAAAGTATTTGAACCTTTTTCCCATATGCTTATCTTGTTATATGATGCTTATATGTGTGAATGCATCTGATTCCGTTTACTTGTATTTAATAGATCTTTTTCTTTGATCAGTTATTTTTCTTTTGTTGATGTTTACTGGTACTTCTCAAGCATGTTAACTATGGGAAGGAGTGACAGGATCGATGCAATGGAGACAAGAGGAAAGCAGAACTACAAGTAGGTCTTCTCATCTTCTTTGTCTTATCTATTGCTTATAGGAAAAGGCTAAAGTGATTTAAACTGTTGTTCTAGATATGGCTACTTATCTAGGGAATTAATATTTATCCATGGATACTAAATTCTCCAAAACAGGGGCCCTTGGAAAGTTGGTGGGTATGGTAGGAAAGCCATAGATTTCTGGTAAGAGAGATGAGCAGGACCAACAAATATAGAACCTAAAAGAGGTCCTGGGAATAATTAAAGAGAATTAAAAAAACTTGATGAGAAAGGTTGGGTTTTGGAGAGGGTAAGGGAAAGACCATCGTCGATATATGTTGGGGCATCACTCCTAAATATGAAAACAAGAGGAAAATAAATTATGTGCAGGTTTAAAAATATTATGTGAATAACAATAGCAATATATGGAATTCTCTAAAACTTTGGCTTTATTTGATATACATTACTGTATGATATATCATTGATTAAGTAGAAAGTAATATGATAGTCAATAAGACTAGTATGATCCATGGGGATAATGGAAACTAAGATCAAAACCATGAGAAGGGCTCAAAGAAGGTTCTCTCAACCCTAAACCTAAGTACATTTACAATTATGTTTTCATCATCATGATGATATATACATGTATATATGTGTAAATGCCATTGTGTCAGATAAGGTATTGTCAAGAAAGATTCTTGTGGAAGAATGATTTTATAAATTTAATTGATGCAAACAAGGATAAATGCATATATGATGTGACATGATAAGTTGTCCAATTAGGTTCCTAGTTGAAAGAGGAATCAATGTGGTAGGGAAGCCCTGGCTGAGCAATGATTTTAAATATGAATATGATCGTATGTGCTCATGTTGTGTCATGCAGATGAAAAGGAAGTGTTAATACATCATGTATATTAACTAATAAAAGGAATCCTTCATTGTGGGGTTGGATATGTAATTCACTAAGCACCATGTTGATGCTAGAAGAGACTTTGGTGGAGTAGAGGAACTTTGATGATAACATAATTGATAAACACATGTGGCATGTTGGCTAATAATCACAAGTCATAACTGTAATGATACCATAGTTAAGAAACCCATGGGTCTTTTTGGATGATAATCACAGAGGAGATGTGGTGATAACACAACTAAGAAACCCATGAGGGTGGATGATAATCATAGAGTAAGCTCAGATGGTAGCTCAGTTAAGAAACCCAATAGGTTTGTTGGTTGATAATAAATGAGTAGTGGTTGTGCCTTATGAGCTGATAAATCCACTAGAGTCTATGCTCATTGATAACTTCTGGGAGGACGAGGCACTATGAATAGAGTGCTGATAACTCTTGATGGTAGTTCAAGGAGGCTGGGATGAGAATGTAGGTGGTAGTTCCATTGAAAAGTGACAGAGAGTGCACTCTCATTCATTCAAGAGGAATTATACTAATAAACCCCCCTCATTATCAACTATATTTTTTTCTCCAAGCCTAAATTGAGTCCCTTTGTGCTCTGCATGAACTTATGTGATGAACTGTATCCACAGTGGTGTAAAAGTAGGAGCTTTTGAGAATGCCTGATAAATGGGCTTGTTAATAATTTAATTGTAGCTATTGTGGTGTAACAATTGGGAATTGTTGAGAACTCCTGATAAATGGACTTTTTAATGAATGATATGTAGCCACTGGGGTGTCACAATGGGGAGCTATTATGAAAACCTGATAAACAGGCTTGTTAAAGATGTGTGTGAATAGATGAGCAACCAATCAAAAGACAAGACAAGAGGTTTAATTTAATTTTTTTTCAAATTCTCTATCCTAAATCTCATGAGAGATTGTATGCCATGTCACATGAAAGCATGGGAATTTCCCAGTCTAGGTGAATGAAGCTAACTTAAAAGAGGGTTACAACAACTTGAAGGTATTAGAGTGTGCAACAAAACACCAAGAAAGCTAGAGAGAGAGAGAGAGAGAGAGAGAGAGAGAGAGAGAGAGAGAGAGAGAGAGAGAGAGAGTTGTTGGACAACCGACTGAGTATGTGATTTGTAAATGTTGTGTAAATATTTGTTTATATAGCTCCATATCAACTGTTTTTGTTGGACAAGCGACTGAGTATATGAGTTGTAAATGTTGTAAAAAGCTTTGTTTATATATATTCATATCAACTATGTTTTTCTGTACATGGTTACTGAACATCAAGGATGATTTTTCCCTCAAGGGAGAGGGGGATGTGATATGCCTTGCTTAAAATTTATTTCTTGTAAATAATTCTAATTATTTTTAAATGGTTGAGAAAGGGACACAAATTTCATTACTTGAAAGAGGTATTTTGAGGAAATTATTGTTTTTAAATATTAGTCCTAGTTGGATGAAAATAATTAAATGTGTTGATTGTGCTTTAAATTTAACTTAAGAAATAAGGATAAGTCTAGGTTTCCTTTAGATCCAATCATAACCAAGAAAAGGAGAACAAAATTAAAGATAGGTATGGGTTGTGCTGATAAGAAGTTGAATTTGTTGTTGGGAAAACAAATGTCGTTAGTTTGTTATTGGGAAATGGAAGGAGAATAAGGATACAAGGATTCATTCATCAATTCATACCTTATCCCTCTCTCTCTCACGCACACACAAGAGTCATTTATTGAGAATGTATCAACCAAAATTGTTGTGTAAGAACATAGAGTTGAAAGGGAGACACTGAGGGAAAAGAGGAGGGTGAGAGGCTCTTGACGACCAAGTACATCACAAAGAGGGTAGAGAAAATATGAGAATAGAGAGAATTCACAGAGAAGAGAAACTTTGTTGATAGGCATCTGAGAAACCTATGAGGCTTGCTGACTGATAATCACACAGTAATGGATGTTCCTTATAGAGTTGAAATATCCACTAGATACCTTACTGGTTGATAACCTTTGAATGGTGTTGGCACACAAGGCTATTGGGATGATAACACTTGATGGTAGTTCCATGGGATTCGGGCTCAAAAAAAGCATGGAAGATTCCACTGAGATGTTGGGATGTGCACTTTTATTCCTTTAAAATGATAATTTTTTCAAGTTGCAAATGATTTGGCAATTTAAGGACAAGAGAGGATCTACAATAATATGTCAGGATGAAAAAAGCGTAATGGGTTCTTCTTATAGGTTGAAAAATATACTTATGGGAACAAGTTTCTTGTTCATTTTAATACTGAAAGGGCAACATGAATGAAGGCAACTAGAAATAAAAAAAAGGAAAAATATATTTACATATAGAGATTGTATATAAGAATTGTATGCAAGAATGATGTCTATGGATGAGGCATTCAGAATTCATCTTTAGCTATGATTTTTATATCATATAAAAAATTATAATTCATAATATGTTTTATGTTATGTGTTAGATGTTACTGGTTGTTGATTGCTTTTGTTGACTACCTCTCATGGAAATGGTCATACGTTTAAATGACTTACTTAACGCAGTTGAATCCCAAAAATGATATCTAATATAATGCATTGCGTAATCCCCCATACTTAAATTCAAAAAGAGTCAAGGGATCTCTAACTTGAATGGTTCATGAGGCACAATACTTGCTAAGGTTTTGCAAATGGGGTAGCAAGCTAAGTGGGCTTGATTGTGGAAAAACTCCACAGTTAAGCGCGCTTGAGCCAGAGGAGTTCTGGGATGGGTGACCTCCTGGGAAGTCCTGGTTACCGGGTGCAAGCCCCGGAAGTGATGATTGATGCTATGTGATTCGTTCTCCACATTTCACTAGTTTCAATCCCACTTCTTCACCCCTGTGAGCATCACCCGATGCAATGAGTGCTAAGTGAACTATTCAAAAATCATGAGAAATTAGTCAGTTACGACTACCTCTCATGGAAATGGTCATATGTTTGAATGACTTACTTAACGCAGTTGAATCCCAAAAATGATATCTAAGAAAACATATGTCTATATGTCCTTTTATATATCAATATATTTGATTTAACTATTGTAGATACTAATGTACGATGTTGGTGGTGCTAGAAGTGCACACATGGTGTGGGGAAAGAACCTTTGGATCTAGTTGAAGTGAAGAGGGAACCGAAAGCATGGAAGATGCTCTAGGAGGAAGCTAAGGAAGATGACATGGATTGTGAGTTATTGTTGCAAAAAATTTATGTTCTGGAAATGTCATGTACTAAGGAAAATGCATAAATAAAGGAACGAGGAATGTAATACCCCTTCTTGAACCCTATGTTGTAAATATATGTATGTGGATATTGATGTTGGGGTGTCTCTAGAGGTATCCACATGATTAGGTTGGTGGGCTAAGTTAGAGAATGAATAATGTTGCAGTGCTTATGCAGTGGGTCTAAGCACCATGATATTAGGTTGGCGAGATGGAGTCACAATATGAAGCGTGCATGCCCATGTACTGATATTAGATAGATTTTGGGGAGTGTGCCCAAATATTTTTATGTTCATTTTGACTAAGTGGCCAAAGGGTCGAGTTTCTAAATAAAATGTAGTTACTCATATTATTAATAAAATAAGGCTGGCTATAGAACCCACTCCTTGGAAAAAGTAAGGTGGCACAAATCTATAGACAAAAACGTAACAATTGGGTTCTTATGGTGGATAGAGAACCCTAGGGCCCATGTGGGTTTAGGGAGTACCACATGGCCAATGTAGGCTATACATTTATGATGTAGGTGCATACATGGAACACAAAATTCTATGAAGACCAAAGAAAATCTTGCCAATGTGATGGGATGTTCACATGGTAATGTTGGGGGGAAATATTTGTTTATAAATTTTGAATGTTTAATTAGGAGGAGTTTTGATTTTTTTTAAAAGGTGGAGGAAATATTTTGTGTTGTAAAAATGGGTTCTTTTAGTTTCCTTTGATTTGTAGAGAAGTTGAAATGATTAATCTCTTGTGACTCTTGGTTGTCCCATGTTAGTTTTTCTTTTTTAAATAGAATGAGTCCCTAGAAGAAAATAATAGAAAAGGGGAGGAGAAGAGATGACTCATTGCTTTCTATGTGAAATTGCAGTCTTAAAGGTTGCAAATTGTTGTACTTTCATTCTGTGTGAAAAGGAAAGTGTTTTTTGTGTGAATGGTGTAGTTGAATGACTAATGAGACTATAAGTTGAAGTGGTTTTGAATTGAATTGAAGTCCAGTGTTTGAAGAAAATTGTTGTCTAATTATAAACCATTGCTTAACAAAATTTTATTCATGTGCGTTATTTATCTTATAAAGGTTGTACTTCTTCCATCGAATTACATTAAGAATATGAACATTGAAGCCTTAGTCATTGTGATTGGTTCATATATCTTCTATATCCTGGTTGGAATGGTCTCACAACTTGTAGAAGAATGTGCCATGGTGCTTAGGAGTGAGAACATTTGGTAGTTATAATGAACTGAATGTTGAAACAAAGTACCCCTATTTTTAATGCTATCAGAACCTTTAGATTGGATTTTTTACCATTATCTTTGAGCTAGAATTCAATCTTTGAAAAAGAAAGGAAAGTGGGATAATTCTTGTGTCGTGGAGAAATTTTGGGACATGGAGAGTTAGTAGAGAAATGAAGTCAAATCGTTGCATCTTCCTTGAAACCCTTATATGTAGTTTTAATAGGAACTACGGAATAATTTTGTAGGGACAGAACAATAAATTGGAAAACAGGCACTACAAAACAATTTTGTAGTGATTACACAAAAGAAATTCTATACTTTGTCCTAGTTTCTAAGTCTCCTTTTGGCTTTCTCATTGCACCAATTTGTGGTATCAGAGTGAGAATATGGCTATGTGAGCAAGAAGATCACGAGGTCAAGGAGGTAAACCTATGGGTAATATATAACTCAAAGAAGAGATAAGGAGGTTGCAAGCTTGTTTAGAGGCCATGGAGGTAGGGAGACAACAAGATCCTGAGGCTGTAGTTGTTAGTGAACCTCAACAAGAAGTTGAGGAAGAAGAGAAAAGCCTATCGTGGAAGCTCCAAAAGTCAAGTTATTGAGGTCATTGTTAGGCTCAAGTTCAAGATCAAAACCTGAATTGTCTACCTATGATGGTAGCCTTGCAGCTACAAATTTGTTTGATTAGATTAGTGAGTTAGATAAGTATTTTGAATATGAGGAGATGGTCGATGAAAAAAGGGTGAAGTTTACAGTAATGAGGTTGAAGGGTCACACTGCACTATGGTTGGACAATGTGCAGGTTGAAAGGAGGAAGAGGAATAACTAATTGTTCAAAAGATGGGACAAGATGGTGGCAAAGATGAAGAATAAATTCTTACCAAAATATTACCAGTTAACTCTTTACAAGTAGATGTAGAACCTCAAGTAGATGTAGAACCTCAAGTAGAGGTCACTAACAGTAAAATAATATACTAAAGAATTTTACAGAGTTAACTTGAGTATAGGTTATGCGGAAAAAACCCAAAAAATAAAACAAGGTATATTAATGGGTTAGGAATGGATATTCAGAATGAAATCAATGTAGAATTATCCTATAGATTTGACAACTCACATAATATCCTAAAACAAGAGACAATAATATACTTCTACTCTTTATACTGGAAGCCCATCAATATTGACCAAAACAATAATCGACAAGAGGAAGATAAATCAATGGCACATAACACAAAATTATCCGGGGAAAGCCATAGATCAAAACTCAACTATCTGTATTACATTAAATTAGAAATCCAAGATGATAATACAATGATTTTTCTCACAAGAACAATCCCAACACTCAGTATAATCAATCCTCAGCTCACAAGCAAGCTCTTGGCCAACACTTACCCAATTCTCTAGCTCTCCAAGCCCCTATTTCCTTGTGCAATTCCTATGGCTGATTAGCCCATCTTAAAGGGAAACCAGTGCATCCAAAACTACAAAATTCAGTTCCTGATTGCATGCACCATCTGTATAACTCAGAAAAATATACAACCAATAGTACAATGTCCCTGCACTCTAGTATCAACTGTGTCATTCTCAGAATCGACATGCAAGAGTTTCTGATGGTGGAATATTCAGTTAAATGGAGTAGCACTAGTTAATGTATTAGTGCACCAACTGATTGTTAACTCACTATTAGTTCCTCAAACAATTTGGAACTAATTTAACTAGACTTAACTCAGTAAACTGAGTTAGCTAATTATAACTCATACTTTACTCATCCTGGACCCCTATAATATAGGGAGAACATATACATGATTTTATAAAGAATGACAACTTGAAATTCCTAAGCTAATTAAGTTAATTAAACTTAATTAACTATTTACAAGTTTCTATGAGAATAGAATTTGATTTTAATTCTTAGTTTAATTCAAGGACAAATTAAACTGGAATTTCTGGATTCTATTTTTAAGATTTGTTGTTGCTATTTTCAACACTCCCTCTCAACAAGAAATGAATTCGACTTGATCTTGATCTTGAACCTTTGGAATGTTCTGCATGCAACACTTCTCTCTAGTGTTATTTCCACATCAACTCTAGAATTAAAAAAAATCCAACCTAAATCAGTATGATGCATCTGTCATCAAAGTCTGTGATTGCTATTGCCTCTGTCTACTGAAAAAGTTGTGCTTACGTTGGCTCTTCCTTTCTGCACTATTTTCAACCCTTCTCTATGCTCCTAAATATCTGACTACTCTAGCCTCTGTCACACTGATCTCTGATCGCATCAATACTACTGATTCATCCCGCTATTGTGTACTTTGGGGTCCCATACCAAGGTATGATCCATGAGATAAAACCTCTCAATGGACCCTGCCAAATTTCAGCCCCCTTTGGACTATCACCTCACATCGCCCCACATCACACTTAGAGGTATGGTTGCATGTGATCCCTCTGCCTAATTTCCCCCTACCGGAGATCTATGCATGAGTGGATTCCTTAACTCGGTCTCATCTCAGCATCTGAAATTGTGCCTAATGTACAATTGTCTGAGACTTCTTCTTCTCTTCTTGAGTGGATCTCTCCACTTGGTCACTTCTCAAATCCTCTAGTTGTGGCTGCTCCACAACTTCCTGAAGCTGCATCTGAGGCTTCTTCTGGGGCTGCATGTTGAGAGGTAATTTACTCTCCCTCTCAACCACCGAGTATCTAAACTTTTCCTTTCTCCTCAAGGATTTGCATGCATCTTGAATCTCAAGAGCATATAGGTTCTTGACCCGTGTATCGATTTGTTTCACTTGTCCCGTGGTGATGTATCTAAGGAAAACCTTTCCCTTACTAAAAACCACAACATAGACATAGTATTCTAATACTGCGACTAAAATAGGATTCTTCTTTAGTCCTGGAGCATACATCACATATGTGATCCTGAGATCGGAGCCAAAATACCTCTAAATGGTAACCATATCGATCCTGGTAGCTCTATACCTCTCGTCATCTCCAAACTGTATGCTCTACTTGAGGTATTTCTCCTCAAAATCACTAAAGATATCTCTATCCCCTATCATATAGAATGAGGCACTGTTGTCATGATACCACACGCCTACCATGGAAGTTTCAACCATACATTCAATGAGAGTGAACTCATGTTTGATTTGTGAAGCTAGAGCTTCACCTATTGCCGCTACTGTTGGCTCCTTCTTGCTTGCTCTCTTATGTGGGCAGTTCTTGGCATAGTACCCATGCTCGTGACAGTTAAAACACTTGACTTTCATCAATTCCATATTCTTTCCACCCTCCTCACCTTGGGACATCTGTTCCTTGGCCTTCTTTGCCTTACTCACTAAGGAAAAATCCTCTTCCACTTCCTTGGAAGAGGTCCCATCTCTGGTGTTCCTCTTGATCTCCTCTTGCATCAAATCCAACCACAGTCGTTCCCAATTTGGTAGCTTCTCCCAACCATTGACAGAGTCCTGATAACTATGCCAAATATTTGGGAGTCCAAGAAGAGAAAGACTCACCATATCATCCTCGACAACTGTGATTCCAACACTTCCAAGTTCATCACAACATTGAGTGAACTTGGTCAAGTAATTTGGAATTGAGTTGCCCACCTCCATCTTGATTTTTTGAAGTTTATCTTTAAGTTCCAACCTCCTTTGGTCACTTTTGTTTTGGAAAAGGTCCTCAATGCTTTCCACATAGCATGCATAGTTTCCTTCCCATGGAGACTCAAGACAATGTGGTATTGAACTCCCTCAAGGATTATTTTCCTCGCCCTTGCCATACACTTCCATTTGACTAGATTCTAAGCATCTGATGTTGGTGGCTTAGAAATGTCCTGCTCAATGAATTCCTTAAAGCCATTGTCATCTAACATGGCCTCCATCCTATCCTTCTAGACCATATAATTCGAGCCGCCATCCAAGGCATACTCGAGCCGCAAACCGTAGAACGCCATCTGTCAATCCTGAAGTATGTATTGCAAATTGAAATTTCACCTATAGTCCAAAAAATCAAAACTTTGAAATCTCCTCTAGTTTATTGTTCTCATCTCCGATACCATGTAGAAAATTTCTACAAATATAGCTCTAATACCATGTAGAATTATCATGTAGAGTCAGTAGCTCATCTAATGTACTAAAACAAGAGACAAGAATATACTTCTACTCTTTACAGTGGAAGCCCATAAAGATTGAGAAAAACAATAATTTACAAGAGGAAGATAAATTAATGGAACATAACACAACAAGTATCTAGGGAAAGCAACAACTCAAAACCTCACTATCTGTATTCCATTAAATTGGAAATCCAGGATGATAATACAATGCTTGTTCTCACAAGAACAATCCCAACACTCAATATAATCAATCCTCATCTCACAAGCAAGATCTTGGCCAACACTTAGCCAATTCTCTAGCTCTCTAAGCCCCTATTTCCTTTTACAATTCCTATGGCCGATTAGCTCATCCTTAAGGGGAACCAGTGCATCCAAAAATGCATAATCCCTTCAAGCTTCAGTTCCTGATTGCATGCACCCTATGTACAACTTAGAAAATTATACAAAAAATATTACATTGTCCCTGCAATCTAGTCTCAATTTGGTCATTCTCATAATCGACATGCATGAGTTTTTGATGAGGGAATCTTCAGTTAAGCGTATTAGCACTAGTTAATGCATTACTACACAAACTGACTGTTAACTCATTATTAGTTCCTCAAACAATTTGGAACTAATTTAACTGGACTTAACTCAGTGAATTGAGTTAACTAATTACAACTCATACTTAATTCATCCTAGACCCCTATAATATAGGGAGAACATATACATGACTTTAGAAAGACTTCCAACTCAAAATTCCTAAGATAATTAAGTTAGTTAAACTTAATTAACTATTTACAAGTTGCTATGAGAATAGAATTCGATTTAATTCTCAGTTTAATTCAAGGACCAATTAAACTGGAATTTCTCGATTCTATTTTTAACATTTCTTGTTTCTATTTTCAACAATTGACATGTTTTCTCTAAGGACCATGGAATAAGCGTATCAGTATGCCTTGAAGGAAGAAGAAAATATAGCAAGGAAGCATAACTCGGGTAGAGGGCATGGTTTTTCTAGAGGAAAAGGACAAGAAACTGGGAGAGGAAAGCTTCGAGCTCAAAAGAATGATGCAGGAAACTCAAAACAACAAGGGAAGCTAGAGAACGAAGGTGGCACTAGAGGAGGAAGACCTTACTAGAGAGGTAGAGGAAAAGGCAAAGAGATAGTTTAAGTGACAACCCTGGTGAAAATTCCATGTCATAAAAGTTAATAAAGGAAAAATAATAACCACGGTTATGGGATACTTATTACAAGTTAAATATTGGGCAAGTAATCCTAGTGTGGGTGTTCATTTCGGTTATTATGGCTAAGGAAATTGGAAAAGGCAACGCCAAAGGCTTTGGAAAGGCAAAATGACATTTTTGGAATTTTATTTATGAAAATAATGGAAAATAGGAGAAAAGGATGGTTAAGAGTCAAAGGTTGCATGTGATCTGAAATGATCATATGTTAAACTGAAATAGAATTGATTAATGCCATTAGTGAACTGAATGCTAACTTAAAGTGCTTTAACCATGAGAACTGATTGAAAATGAAAGACTTTACGACAGATGAGAAACATAAGCAAGATGAAAACAAAAGTAATAAGCAGCAAAAACACATTGATACCAGACAACAAGATTGATTACGGAGTTCGTCCCTGATGGACTACGCATATGGGTCCACTTCCAAGATGGGCATCCATTTTATTAGGATTAAATCCAAGGAGGTCGATTACACAACAAATTTACTAGATTGATTGTGCACACAGGCACTTTTGGGCACCATCACAAGAAAGTTCTCTAAATTAGCTTTCCAATGCCTATCACGGTTCCCAATTCTAACTCCCGATGCTCCTATTACATTGAAAACAAGACAACCTATATCCTCCAGAATTTGCACACAAACACTCAGAACCACTCTCCTTCTTCAAAGAACCTATTTGGATTTATAGCCCTCCAGATATACTTTAACTCCTTCATGCTGAGTTTAGGAGTGAATAGACTAAATTTAGGGATCATATCCTTCGGTCTTGTCATTGAATGACACCTAGGGATAAGCTTACATGGTGGTTGCAATAATAAACTGCATAAAACAAATAAAAAACCCAAAATAAACTTTAGGTTTATTATAATCCGTTGGCAGTCAGCTGACTGCGTGGAGTTGGTTGACCGCTCATGTGAATAGGCTATAGTCTAGCCACAAAAGGCCATGGTGACCTTTAGCCCTGGTGGTTCCAGCTACTGATGCGATTGTCTAACTCTACATGTGACAATTGCTCCACGGTTAGCCTAACCACCTCCCCGCTTCACGGTCCCGATGAGGTTTCGCTGTTGTGGTTATCTAATTGCGTGGCTAAGCTCTATTCACATATCGAGTTTAATTGTAATCTTTGTGTGATCAGGATGGTTGGTTTGTAAAACTTGAAAGCTTACCTGCAACCTATCGTCTCTTTCCCGTTCACATGTGGATGCATACTCCACTACGGTCTGCTAACCCTTTGCGATTTGGACAACTTTATGTATATTGTAATGTTTTTTAACATGGGGTTTTAATATAGTTTGAAATGCATTATTATGTCATAGTCTGAAAGGGTTAGGACTTTAGGGTTAAGGCTTTTGGTTATGGTTATTGGTGAAAGGTGTAGGTTAGGGTTTAGAATTAGGTGTAGGTTCGGGTTTAGACTTAGGTCAAGTCAAGGTGTTAGGTGTATTTTTTCATCACTTGATTTCTTGATCATACCCACACACACTTCTTCGTCACAAAGCGACATTGTAAACATCATATGATGAAAAACCCTTGTTGATAACCAAATCCCTATGGAACTGACGACAAACCCATGTCGAAAACCAAGTACAAAACCGTATCCTCTGAATACCATGAAAACCATATCAACAATTGACATCACTGGAAAACCATAACATCACTGTTGAAGATGAAGATACCAGATATTGAATGTTGACGATGAATACTAACAAAGATGATAATGTTCAAGACCTCATCAACCAAAGATCATTTGATGATCACTTCGACTTTGAATGACTGAAGACTTCCCTCATGTTGGACTTACAAGATCCTCATGGATCAATTCTCTCCACTATAAAGCTTTTGGACCACAAAGGTTTGACTTAAATAGATAGTAAATGAGGGTAGAGCTCCCTCACTCTCCACCTTGTCCGGAAGATGTACCAATACATTCAATCAATCACCTGAAAGTGATGACCCTGACGATGTTAATCATGGCCTCCTTTGAATTTGTGACCTATTCCATCCATATGCAGTATGTACAACTTGCGAAGATGGCTAAACAACCTGTTATGAATATGGAAATTGACTTCTTTCCATGAAGTATCATGAATTAGTGATTCATAAGCATCTTTGAAAACAGTCTCTGCAGAATATTTTTCAATACATTGAAATGTACAGACAATCTATTTTGTGGAATAACAAAAACATTCAAAGAGATTCTGAACATCAAACCATCTACTTGATTTGATATATTTTCCTGATTCTTGATTACTAAGTGAACTTGCTGCAATAAACTCATCAAACTGTAATATGAAAACTATTGCAAATTAGTTTGACTTTGAAAGTATTGAAATGTTGGATGATTTATTTGAATCACTGTTTCTGCATTCATTAAATGATGTTTCCATTGGTTAGCACTTTCCCTTGATGCATAAGCTTCCCTTATATGAATTGGATACTTTGACACTGCTTTATAAAAGGCTTTGATATGAAAACATATGGGCTTCCTCTCCACTTAAAAAGATGCTTCCAAACTATTTCAAACATGAAATGGTGACACAATACAAGAGAAATTTAACATTGACTTTCCTCAATATTGACCTGCATCCTTGTAACTGATAACTTCCAAACTTGGACTTAACTGATTCATTCTGACATTAGGAAGTAGAGCTTTAGGCATCAACTGTAACTCATGTTGTATTCCCTGCTTATGAGTAATATGTTTGGTTTCTTTAAATAGAGCTGAAAACATTTCTACCTCTTTGATCGAACTATCTTTAAACTCAGATTCATAACTTGAACAAACATCATGTCAATTCTTATGTTGTTCCTTTACACAAAAGATTACAAATCTCTTATTTGAACTTATTAATAGCTTCATCTGATTAGCAACAACTAAGTTCAAGTGATTTTTACTTTGATGTGCCCTGATAATAAATTCAACCCCATCTTCCTTAAGGTGATATTTATGCTCTCTCCTATAAAATACCGCATCACGATCATAAAGATAAGGACTTCCTAAGACAACTCCACATATGTCTACTAGAACCACATCTAATTCCACTTCATCAATGTAATTAGCTGTAATGGAAAATTTTAAACAACACTTCTTTGTGACATTTATCTGAGTTGATTTATTCAACCAACCTAATGGGGATGGTCTTGGATGATTCTGTGTCTCCAAACCCAAGTTCTTAACTAAATATTCAGATATTAAATTTTCTTATGATCCAATGCCAAACATTATATCTATCTTTGTGTTCTTAGAAGTTATCCTTGTGTTAAATAATACAACTCTTTTATCCTCATCTAAAGGATTTATGTTTCATGAAGATGGAATAGTATTCAAAATTGAACCAGTGTCAGAAGTTTTACCTGTTGAAACTATGGCAGTTATCCTCCTTTCATCACTTGAATCGGAACCTAGATCTTGCTGGATTGCTACAATTGCTTTCTTTTCATCCTTCTCTTTAAGTAAATTTTTGGGCTTAAGTTTAGAATGAAGTTTCCAACACCTAGATTCATCATGACTGATTCTATGGAAATGAGAACAAGTAGGTCTTTCCTTCGGAGCTATCACTGGTTTATTTCTCTTTGAATTGTTCATCCCCTCACTATCATTGGAATCCTTTATTTCCAACTCTTCGGATGATTTTTGTGAAAATGTGAACGCTCTGCCACCTGATTCAATACATATGGTTTGAACACACACTTCATCAAAATCATCAGCATTAAACATCAATAATGTATGTTGCAAATATGAATGTAAATTGTCGATGTATTTTAATAAAGTTTCACATGTATCTAATGAAATACCAAGTGCCAATTCTTTCTTTATGAACTCCTCAGTAAACTCCTGAACACTCTACCCTTTTCCTTGCCTCAAGTGTTGCCAATCAATAATAACTTGCTACATGTATCCTAAAGGATACAATTTTTTCCCAAGAGATTTTAAAAACTTATAACACAAAGAGGTGACTTTACCTTTCCACTTTACATCTATCTGAGTTTTACTTTCCCACCAGATTAAAGTTGTTCCCCCAATTCTAAGTGTAGCTAACTCAATTTTCGTTTTATTGTTAGAAATGTTCTGAATATGACAATAAAATTCTATCTGCTTAATCCAATTATCTAACTTTTTAGGATTCATTTCACCATCATAAATAGGTAACTCAAATTTTACATCAAGTTTCAAAATAGATGTTTTCTTAGGTTTCTTTTCTGTTTCAGATTCAGCACTGGAAGAAGAAGAATATGATGATGGAGATGACATAGGTGAAGGAGGTTTATCAACCTTGCCTTTACCTTTGTCCTTCTTCGATGTCTTTGAAGAAGAAGCTACATCTCTCACTTTCTTATCTCCGTATAGTTATCCCAACATATATTGCATACACAAGAATGCTTGTTGAAACTGTTCCTCACTCATCTTAGTTTCTCGAGTTTCACCTGTATCAGACCATGTCATGGTTGATTTATGAGTGACTCTTTGCTTTCGAATCTCTGGATCAATCTCCTCGAGGATTCCTTCTCCACGTTGTGATTTAAACCTGGTTAACATTCACTTGCAAAATTATACAAACACAACCTGCTCTAATACCAAATTATATGATCTCAAAATGATCATATGTTAAACTAAAATAGAATTGATTAATGCCATTAGTGAACTAAATGTTAAATTAAAGTGCTTTAATCGTGAGAATCGATTGAAAAGGAAAGACTTTATGACATATGAGAAACATAAGCATGATTAAAACAAAAGTAATAAGTAGAAAAAAATAGTGATACCAAACAACAATATTGATTACGGAGTTCATCCCTGATGGACTACGTCTTTGAGTCTGCTTTCAAGATGGGCATCTGTTTTATTAGGATTTAATCCAAGGAGGTCGATTACATAGAAAATTGACCAGACTGATTGTGCATGCAGGCACTTTTGGTCACTGTCAGAATAAATCTCTTTGAGTTAATTTTCCAATGCCTATCACGGTTCCCAATTCTAACTCCCAATGCTCCTATTGCATTGAAAACAAAACAACCTATATCCTCCAGAATCTACACACAAAAACTGAAAACCACTCTCCTTCTTTAAAGCACCTATTTGGATTTATAGCCCTCCAAATACACTCTAACTCCTTCATGCTGAGTTTAGGAGTGAATAGACTGAATTTATGGTTCATATCCTTCGGTCTTGTCATTGAATGAGACCTAGGGATAAGCTTCCATGGTGGTTGCAATAATAAACTGCATAAAACAAATAAAAACACCAAAATAAACTTTAGGTTTGTCATAATCCGTTGGCGATCAGCTGACTGTGTGGAGTTGGTTGACTGCCCATGTGAATAGGTTGTGGTCTAGCCACAAAAGGCCACAGAGGCCTTTAGCCACGACAGTTCCATATATTGATGTGGTTGTCTAACTCTGCATGTGACAACTGCTCCGCGGTTAGCCTAACGCCTCCCCACTTCACGGTCCTGACGAGGTTTAGCCATTGTGGTTATTTCACTGCATGGCTAAGCTCTATTCACATGTCGAGTTTAACTATAATCTCCACGTGGTCAAGATGGTTGGTTTGTAAACCCCTACAACTTACCTACAACCTAAAGGCGCTTTCCTATTCACATGTGGATGTATACTCCGCTACGATCTGATAACCCTCTGCGGTTTGGACCAGCGGTTTGGACAGTTTTATGTATATTGTAATGTTTCTTAACATGGGTTTTTAATATAGTTTGAAATGCATTGTTATGTCATAGTCTGAGAGGGTTAGGACTTTAGGATTAAGGCTTTAGGTTATGGTTTTAGGTGAAAGATGTAGGTTATGGTCTAGAATTAGGTGTAGGTTAGGGTTTAGACTTAGGTCAAGCCAACGTGTTAGGTGTATTTTTTCATCACTTGATTTTTTGATAATACCCACACACACTTCTTCATCACAAAGCGACATTGTAAACATCATATCATGAAACACCCTTGTTGACAACCAAATCTCGACGGAACTAACGACAAAGCCATGTCGACAACCAGGTACAAAACTGTATCATTCGAATACCATGAAAACCATATGAACAATTGACATCACCGGAAAACTGTAACATCACTATTGAAGCTAAAGATATCGGAAACTGAATGCTAATGAAAAATACTAGCGAAGATGGTAGAGTTAAAGACCTCATCTAGCAATGATCATTTGATGATCACTTCGATGTTGAACCACTGAAGACATCACTCATGCTGGATCGGCAACATCCTCCTAGATCAGCATGTGAGGAGGAAGATGAGGGAAAACAATGGAAAATTGAAGAAAATAGGTGCCTCCTTAATAAAAAGGTTTTTGAGGATCAGTTGGTACCTTTTGTTAGTTCAGTTTTGGAGCTCTTTCTCTATTTTCTCTCTCTCAAACCCTTGGATACTTACGGTTTTCTTGGAGCACTTCAACATTGGATCAAGAAAGGGAAAGAAGGCAAAGAGGAAGAAAACATCAAGCAAGGAAGAGAAGGATTAAGAAGCTACAATGGGTTTACTTACAGGTATCGATTTTCACATGTGATTTCCTTGCTAGATTTGGCATGCATGGTTATGCATGTGTTCTTGGTTCTCTTTCTCTTATGGGCATGGGTTTTTCTAGGTGTGGTGGTGTTATTCAGCCTTTACTTGCCATTTCTAGATAACTATGGTGAGATGGGGTTATCATGTTTTGGTTGAGCTAGATTGTTGAAAGGATTTGAATCTGAGTGAGGTGGATCTCTTAATGAAATAACACATGGCCTAGTGATACCTTCAACCAGACTATCGATTGGGGTGAAGCCACTGGCCTAGTGACCCATGGACCAGACTGCATGTTGCGGTTAAAGCCAGGTATTTTGTGCCTCAGTTGGCATAGGAATCCTCAAACGGTGAATTGTGAGATATAATGTAAAGCTTACAGGTGGTTTCCATTGATCAAGCCTAGGAATCCTTACTAGTGAATGGCGGGATATATGGTAAATCCTAGAGGGTGGTGTCTTGATTATGGCCTAGTGATCCCTCAATCAGAACGTGGTTTGTGGTAATGCCTAGAGACTAGGAGACAAGAAAATTCCTCACAGTGTAGGTGGAGAAATCCAATGGCATCCATGCTTTTTTATGGCCTAGTGATTCGATGAGGATTGTGGTAAAGACTAATTCTATTGATGAGGGTGAGGTGCTTTAGCCTTATGAAGCCCTGGCTGGTTCTTTTGGGTTGAGTCCCACATTCATTCTCCAAATATGGCACGAGGGTGATTGGCTGAAGAGAGACTTAGCTCAACGATCCTATGGTATGGTGAAATGTGGTAGTCCCATATCGAGTTGGCTTTTGCATTCATTAATAAGAGTTTATTTCCTTGGTATTTTATGAGAAAATGTACTAGATTAAATGTGGCATTTATGGTTGATGTATCCTTGATATTTCTGTTGCTTATATATTGGTTATGAGCATGTTTTTATGACACTGATGATGTATGGCTCTCATCATGTTTTGATTTTTAAATGAAGGTACAATGAATATATGACCTAATAGATGATAATGTAGCTAATGTGGTAAGGCATCAATGCTTCTTAGCAATTCTTAGATAAGTATGAGACCCTTATGCGCTCATATATGTTATTATGACCTATAGAATACATATTTGTGACATGTTTGTTGAAAGGCCTATCATCGATAGTAGGGGTCCAGTCAAGTCTTTGTTCAGGAATTTGCATTAGCATCAATTTCTCTACATTTCTTTTCATTTTTGTGAATTCAATGAAGTTTTAGGTAGTGACTGGGTCCTAGCCCTAATTTAGCCTTAAATATTTTGTCATTGGAATAGCACTAGTAGAAAAACACAAAATTCACACTCAGGCAGACTCATGGGACGATAGGGACCCTTAGTCACTCGGAGGGCTTGGCAAGGGAGCGACTAGGGATCTAAATCCTTGAACTATTGAGTTTCCTTAGGAATTGGTCACTTGGAAAGTTGGGGTAGCACCTGGAGGTTTTGTAGGATGTGTGGAGGGTTAGTTTGGTTGTGTTTTATCAGTTCCACTTCCTTGAGGTGACCTAGGAGGTAGAATGAGATCATAGTAGCTTCTCATCACATGTTTACCTTGGTTGGTTAGTTACTTAGGTAGATGTGGGAGGATGTTGTTACATAGTGGTATTAGAGCATGGTTTACCCCTTGGATTGGATGGCCGATGTGTTGGTCAGGCATTCATGTCAGTTGCATATGTGTTCTCATGTTTGTGGTCTATGTACTGGCTGTGTATGCATGGTGTTGGTTATGGTTGTAGAGGTGTTTCCATGTGAAAACGTAATGATGTTGTTGTTGGATGTGTTTATCATGAGTTTATGTCAATCATGCACTAGATATGCATGTCAATGTTTGTACGTATCATGTATACATGCATGTCATCCATATGTTGATTATACATACATTGATATGGGTATAGTTTTAATGCATGAGGTCATGATGTGTGGTTGATGTGGTCTTGCATTGACGACTGGACTATGGTTATGATGATATCTATATGATTTTATGATTATGTTATACATGTATTGTGCTAATCTGGTTGGTCTTGGAGATGAAATATCCTCCCTGAGCTATAATAAGATATGTTGGTTTTTTTATGATTTGGTTTAGTTGACATAGTATGTCTTGGAGGAAGAGAAAAAGATGACTATCAAGATGGTAGACTACAAATATTCTTCCTATGAATCAGATGAGTAGCATGTGTTGGGCACTCTTTCGACTCGGTAGATACATTGAATAGTTTGAAGGAAGAAAAAAGGAGTTGTAGAGAATATAATTAAAAAATCATGCAAGAATAGGAGAAACAAGTAGAAGTCAATGCAGTAATCCTTTAGATTTTTTCAGACTTGCAGAGACAGGTACCACTCCGGATCAGCTACAAATAGGAGAATGGAACTAATAGGGCATATGGAAGTAGGTATCATGGTGGTCAAAGGTCAAATAGGGATGACACAATCATATATGGTATATTATTGGATACTCTAGATAGGAGAGGTGATGGAGACAAGTACTATTCTAGTTCTGGTTTTGACAGGTATCATGATCATCATTGTTATCACCCTTACAAGACTACTGATAGGGGATACTTGCTAGATGAGTTTAAGAAAGAGAATCGACCTAATTTTGACATAGAGTTGAAAAATACAGAGGATTTAGAGGCTTGGTTACTTGGCATGAATAATTTATTTCAATTGAATGAGTATACAGAGAATATGAAGGCCATAATTGCTATCTTCAACCTCAAATGGAAAGTAGATATCTAGTGGGAAGATGTAAAATGGGTCAGAGACATCAAGAAAGAGGATTCGAATTAGCATGTGTTAAAGAGAATCTTCGAAAAGAAGTAGTTGTCAGAAAGGTACTACAATATGAAAGCTAAGGAATTCTATGAGCTCAAAATGGGATCGATGGCAGATGAGGAGTACATGACCAAGTTCTTGGAGCTATTGAGGTATGTACCATATCTTAAAGATGATAAGGCTAAAGTTTAGATATTTTTCAGTGGATTTCCATTAACATTTAGAGATTAGATTGAGTATAATGAGCCTTGGTCACTTGAGGAAGTTATTGGGAAACTAAAGCATTGCTATGAACAGTCAAATCATAAGGAAAAATCTCAAAAAGGATGGAAAGAGAAAGATAAAATTAAAGGTAAATGGCGGCCAAAAGGAACAAGGCCTGAAAATGTAGAAGAGAAAGAGAATGTTGTAATGAATAAGAAGTTTAATGCACCTAGAGACGGACATAGGACACAAAAAAAATAGAGGTGATGGTACAAGACATTTGGAGTGTTAGACATGTGGTAAGGAGCATCTTAAGAGGGATTTTCCATAGAATCAAGGTGGTAGGCCTTAGATCTATAATGCACAGGAGGTGCAGACTATTGCAGATGTTGGGCAGAGCATTCTTCGTATCTATGCAACATTGGATAATAGGCCGGAAGATCATCATGCATCTATCATTGAGATGGATGGGAAGCTTTGTGATCTAGTTGTTTCTATTTTGATTGACCCTAGATCTAATTATACTTATGTTAACCCTGACTTGGTGGATAAGTGTGGTTTGAATAAATAAGTGCATGTAGAATATTGGTTAGTACAATTGGCTATAGGTAGCAAGAAGAGAGTTCATCATTGGGTAAGATCTTGTGCATTTGAGTTGAATGGTATGCCTACATTAGTACATTTGAATGTATTTCCACTTGGATCATACATTATATTGTTGGGTATGGACTGGATGTATGTACATAGGACCAAGGTGGATTGTTATGACAAAGATATTGAATGCTTGGATGGAAATGGAGAGAAAATAATCTTACGAGGTAAGAAGAAGGTAACATTAGTTAGGATGCAAGAAAAGTGAAGTTTCTGAAAATGGTATGTATTATTTGTAGTACATATCTCTAGTGACAAAGGCAAGGAGGATGAGGATGCGAAGGTATTGAGAAAGTACTCAGTTTTACAACAGTTTCAAGATATGTTTCTAACAAAGATTTCAAAGTTGCCTCCTCAAAAGGAAGCAGAATTTTCTATTGAGTTGGTACCATGGGCAACACCAGCATCAAAGGTGCCGTACAGGATGAACACTCCAAAGATAATAGAGTTGAAGTTGCAATTGAAGGAAATTCTAGACAAGGGATACATTAGGCCAAGTGTATCAGCATGGGGCACACCACTCTTTTTTGTGAAGAAGAAAGTTTGTACTGTTAGTTTATGCATTGATTACACACAGTTGAACAAGGTGACCATTAAGAATAAGTACTTGTTGCCAAGGATTGATGAATTATCTGATTAGTTAAAGGGAGAAACAATGTTCTCAAAGATCTGTTTGAGATCTGGATATCATTAGGTATGCATAAAGGAAAAGGGCATTTACAATACAACTTTATGGACTAGGTATGGACACTATGAGTTTGTTGTAGTTCCATTTGGTTTCACTAATGCTCTAGCTATCTTTATGTGCTTGATGAATAGTATGTTTCATCTGTATCTAGAAAAGTTTGTTATTCTATTAATTGATGACATCTTGATATATTCTAATAATGAGGAAAATCATGCTGAACATTTAACAACATTGTTGAGATTGTATAGAGAGCATTAGTGTTATGTTAAGCTCAGTAAATGTAGTTTATTTTAAAAAGAGGTAAATTACTTGGGGCATGTGGTCTCCAAGGAAGGCATAGTAATAAATCCAAAGAAGATAAGAGCTATCATGGAGTGGACAGCTCCTAGGAATGTGGATGAGGTAAGATCATTCATGGGGCTAGCAAGCTATTATAGGAGGCTCATCAGGAACTTCTCTCGGATTGCATATCCTATTACATCATTACAGAGGAAAGATAAGAAATTTGACTGGATAGAGTAATGTGAAACAAGTTTTGAGAAGTTAAAGCAGTTGTTGACAAATCCTCTAGTGTTCAAGATTGCAGACTCGGACAAAGAATTTGTAGTGTGTATAGATGCTTGCAAGAGAGGACTTGGTGGAGTCCTTATGCAGGAGGGATAGGTGGTATGTTATGAGTCACAGAATCGGAATGAGAACGAGAAGAACTATATGACATAGGATTATGAGTTGTCAGTGATTATTCATGCATTGAAGATGTGGAAGCACTATCTTCTTGGTAGGAGGTTTGTACTGATGTGTGATCACAGTGGGTTGAGTTATTTGTTTGACCAGCCGAATATGAATTCTAGGCAATCTAGATGGTTGTTCATGATCAACAAGTTTGAATTTGAGATCAAGTACATCAAGGGTAAAGAGAACAAGGTTTCAAACGCTGTTAGAAGGTGGATATAGGTGAATCATATAGAAACTATGAGCTCTTATGGTATAGAATTGTAGGATCAGATTTAATAGGCAGGTCAGGAGGATGGCAGGTATAGAGAGATTAGGCATAGGTTATGTGATCCAGGTGGATTTTGGTGGCCACCTACCTATCCCATTTGGACCCCCACAACTATCTCTTTTAGTTTCGTAAATTGTAGCACTGTTTACTATTTTTAGCAGTTTTTCGAGTCCTGAACTTCTAGAGCCATTTTGAGGCCCTAAACAATGTCTTTTGGGAAATTTGGGAGCAACATGGGCTTGTGGACCAATTTTTCTCTTCCCAAAGTTGTAGTACTCAGACATATCTTTCTAATGAGCTATTGTACGCATCAAACGAAGATCGTATGCCAAAGTTACAACCCCGGGAAATTGATGTACCAATTTACCCAAAGGGGGCCCGCAATTTGGCGTTTCATCTTCTAGGGTTAGGTTTTGGGATGTTAAGGGTTTCCCATTGTTTCTCAACAATAAATAGGCCTTCAAGCCTTATTTAACATAGTTGAGAGGCATGTAACCACCACATCTATTCTTAGAGATAAGCTACCATCACCTTAGCTGGTTTTTTTCCATTTCTGTTCGTAAGAATATTTCAGTATTTTACAGTAATGAAATGAAGTATTATTTCCATTGCATATCTGTATTTATGGTTATCTCTATAATCTATTGCATTCCTGTTTAAATTCGGATCAATGGTATTAGAACAGTCATCCTTTTCTCTATTTTTCTTTGCATGTCCCTAACGAGGTCGGGATATAAGCAGTTAGGGCTTGAACTGGTCAAACCTTTGCAAGACCAGCTTCGCAAATCCTGATGACCTCCCATGGAAGATGAAAAGAAAGATGAGGGGTAGGAGATCCTATCAAAATATTGCTCAAAGAAGCCCTCGAGCGGAAAAGGAACGCGATGATGGATAACTTTGCGTAAATCCTTCAGCGGCTACCCAGAGGCGACGCATTGGCTTCCAACAGCTACTCTGGAAATGCCACACTATTTAAGCTACAAGTTAATTTTGAAATCCCCATGTTCGAGGGTTAGATAAATGCAAATGCCGTAGATAAATGGTTAAATCTACTAGAGGGTTATTTTTTTGTTCATGAATTTTCGAGTCGGGAAAAGATTTTTTTCACTCTTCTGAAAGCAGCTCCCCACGTCAAGTACTGGTGGGAAACCTACTGCAAGCAGAAGAATTAAAATACCGGCTCACTATTTTTAGCCACACCCACTTGGGATTCATTCTGGGATGCCGTCAAGGAGCAATACAATCCTGTCAAAAGCTATGAGGACAAATACATCAAATGGACCACACTGTGGTAGGGATGAGACCAAGATGTGTTGGAGTTCACAAAAAATTTTCATACCCTTCGCACACAGTTGGTTATCAAAGATTCTGAGCTGCATCTGGTACTCAAATACCATGGCTTCCTACACAGATACATCCAGGAAGAAATGGAGTTCCTAAACATCTCCTCGCTCAAAATGATGTACCGATACTCTGTCAAAATCGAGCAAAAGTTCAAACAGAAGAAGCGAGATTTTGGATCTGCAAATATGAAGACCAAAGGACAAAGCCAAGGTGGGGAGACCCAAGATAGCCACAAGAAAAGAAAATCACCATGAAGTCGAAGAAGGACACAGGAATGTGATGTGAGTTCCACAAGAGTCCCACTCATAACACAAGTGAGTGTTGGACCAAGCAGTTGCTAGTGGCTGAGTTGAAGGCTTCAGAATCAAATGCATGTTCTAACCCTGAGTCAGAACCTGTCAAGGGGAATGGCAAAGGGAAGAATATCATTGATGGAGAGCCCAACATCATTGTTTCCACCACCAAGATCCAAAAGAATGAGCCTGAAGATTTAGAGGAGGGGGAACATATTTTACACTCACAAATGTGGGTGGAGGGTTCACCGTTGCAATTCATTGTCGACAGTGGCAGCCAAAAGAACCTCATTTTAGCAGAGGTCATGAAGCAGTTGGGTCTACCGACTACACCACACCTAGAACCGTACAGTATCCGGTGGCTTCATGAAGGACGAGATTGTAGGTTTTAACCCCGTACAGAAATTACCTGCATACGAATTCTAAATCACAGGAAAAATAAAAATGCAAGAGCATAACACTTAAAACACATATACATAGAGATTTCCCACTGGATCCCAAAACCGGGACTACCAGCCTAATTTTTCATTATGTTCCTTTCAATGTTACAACACATATTTATACATGCCGAAGCATCCAATACCATGGACCGAAAACCATCGTGTCCAAAACCATGGACCGAAAACCATAGGTAGGCTCGCCCAACCTAATATAGGGTCCAAAAAAAGTTTTCCCGGGGTGCTGCCCCAGACCAGGGGGGCTACCCGCCCCCCTCTAACCCCCTAGTTCACTACATAGGTTAGTCGTGGAAAGAATATACCATAGCCCAACAATCTCCCACTTGTTGTTTTCTTTCCACAGGGGGCCACAGGAGAGATTAGTCATTTTTCCAGCCCTGAAACACCCATTGTTTCTCTACACCAAGAGAACTTCTCAGAGATCACAGAGTTTGTCAATGCATCTGCAGTATTCTTCAAAGTGTCCACCTTTACCAGCAACACCTTTTTGTCTTCTATCATATCCCTCACAAAGTGATACTGAACATCAATGTGCTTTGTCTTTGAATGATAAGCAGGGTTCTTTGCCAAGAAAATTGCACTTTGGCTGTGACAGTCTATCCTTATAGCTCCCTGTACTAACCCCATACTTGAACACAATCTCTGCAACCAAACTGCTTCCTTGCTTGCATGAGTGGCTGCCATGTATTCTGCCTCTGTAGTTGATAGTGCCACTACAGATTGTTTCTTACTCATCCAACTGACTGCACCTCCAAATAGGTTAAACACATACCCACTTGTAGATCTTCTCTGATCTAGATCT
>APFE030315540.1:148092-171261 GCA_000404065.3 Pinus taeda
GCCTCATGATCTACATGTGTACTTGAAGAAGCCAAGTACACACCCCCACCTTCATCTAAGGTGTTTTTCGCCTCTACAGAAGGAGCATATCAGATCCCTTTCCTTTATCAGGAGCTTTAGATTTACACTCCCTTCTGAAGTGCCCTTCCTTTCCGCATTTCCAGCACACCACCTTTGTAGGTTTTCCTGGAGATTTAGATCTCCCTCTAGATTTAGATCTCCACTCGATGACTTATTTTTGTTTCTGTTCTGGGACCGTCCTCGTACAAACAAGGCATCACCATGTTGTCCATATTTTTCCATCTCATCTCCTCCGTCAGTAAGGCTGAGACTATTTCATCAAACTGCAAAGCAGTTGCATTGCTACCTATTGGAATAACCAGACTATCCCACAAATCTGGTAGAGAACACAAAAAACTGATGCACTTATCTTCATCTAAAATTTTAATATCAACAGATGATAACTGACTTACCACAGCATTAAACGCATTAAAATGCTCTGTCACCGAGTCGCCATCTTTCATCCTCAGGTTATACATCTTTTTCTGTAGGAACAGTTTATTCACCAGAGACTTAGATTGGTACAAACTCCCTAACTTGTCCCACAAAGCCTTCACCGTTGCTTCCCCTGATACATTCAGCAACACTGAATCTGAGACACACAATCGTATTGTGCTCTTGGCCTTGTGATCCAACTTCTTCCATTCTTCATCGGTCACTCTCATTGGTTTAGTACCTGGATCTACCGCGATCCACTGATCTTTATCCACCAACAGATCCTCCATATTGAGTTTCCACAACTCAAAACTCTGACCATTGAACTTCTCAATCTCTATATTTTTGCTGCTCGCCATCTTCTTTCACCACCAAAATCGATCTCGTAGATCTCCCACTGAACAGGGTCTACCACAAGCCCGAGAAAAACTCCTCAACAACAAAGGCGCCCCCTTGAAGCCAAAACAATTCTGATACCAAATGTAGGTTTTAACCCCGTACAAAAATTACCTGCATACCAATTCTAAATCACAGGAAAAATAAAAATGCGAGAGCGTAACACATAAAACACATATACACAGAGATTTCCCACTGGATCCCAAAACTGGGACTACCAGCTTAATTTTTCATTATGTTTCTTTCAATGTTACAATACATATTTATACATGCCGAAGCATCCAATACCATGGACCGGAAACCATAGGTAGGCTCACCCAACCTAATATAGGGTCCAAAAAAAATTTTCTCGGGGCACTGCCCCGGACCCTGTAGAGGGGGGCTACCCACCCCCCTCAAACCCCTCGGACAGGGGGGGCTGCCGCCCCCCCACTACACAATCGATGCAACGAAGGGGGGGATCCAACCCCCCTCTAACCCCCCGGTTCACTACGTATGTTAGTCGTGGAAAGAATATAACACAACCCAACAGAGATCTTAAAGTTCGCCAGCAGTGCCACCTTCCCTATAGCATCAAGCCCTTCATAGACAAGGTATTGTGTGATGTTACACCTCTGGATGTTTGTGATGTACTATTACGCCAACCATACTTGTGGAGGCGACATGCTGTGTATGAGTCAAGGCCTCGTGTTGTCATTATTACTTTGGGTAATTCATTATACAAGATACTAGACATAGCCCCACCTACTACCACCTCTTTGATCACTGCTAAGAAAGGTAGCAAGCTCATCTCCCAGACTAGGAAATTCATTTTTTTGTCTTTTTCACTCCCAAAGTAAGGGGAATATTGTAGCCACATCCATGACCGCTGTAAAGGGTTCCTGCACGCAACAGCAATAGTAGAAGGGTACAATCATGACAAAATATAGGAACAACTTCTCCTCACCCACAGGGGTACCACAAAAGCTTCAAGTGGGCAACAAAGTTTGGTTGCATTTGCAGAAAGAATGCCTTACAAGAGCCCATCAGAAGCTTTGACCATGCCGACATGGTCCTTACACCATTACCAAGCCTATGGGAAATAATTCTTTGGACCACATCATTCCTCCATTCCTTCACTTCACTGAGTGTTCAATGTGGATCGTCACCGACCATGCTTCCCACCATTATAGGACACATCATAGATTGTAGAACAGCTCACCAGAGACTCAGCTTAGCAGAAGCTTCCTCATCTCAGGGAGAAACTCAATGCAATGGGAGCCATTGCTTCCTAAGGGGGGAGGAATGATCCAGGTGGATGTTGGTGGCCGCCCACCTATCCCATTTGGACCCACACAGCTATCTCTTTCAGTTTTTCATTTTCCTAAATTGTAGCACAGTTTGCTATTTTTAGCAGTTTTTTTGGGTCCTAAACTTCCAGAGCCGTTTTGAGGCCCTAAACGACGTTTTTGGGGAAATCTAGGAGCAACATGAGTCAATGTACTGATGTTGCTATTCCCAATGTTGTAGTGCTCAGACAGATCTTTCTAACGAGCTATTGTACGCATCAAATGGAGATCATATGCCAAAGTAACGACCCCGGGAAATTGATGTACCAATTTACCCAAACAGGGCCCACAATTTGGCGTTTCATCTTCTAGGGTTAGGTTTTGGGATGTTAAGTGTTTTCCATTGTTTCTCAACAATAAATAGGCCTTCGAGCCTCATTGTAACATAGTTGAGAGGCATGTAGTTGCCACATCTCTTCTCAAAGATAAGCTACCATCGCCCTCGCTGGTTTCTTTCCATTTCTGTTTGTAAGCATATTTCAGTATTTTATAGTAATGAAATGAAGTATTATTTCCATTGCATATCTGTATTTATGGTTATCTCTGTAATTTGTTGTGTTCCTATTTAAATCCAGATCATTATAACATAGTACAAGTACATGTACAGGTAGTGGTACAGGTGCACAAGAAGTGGACTATAATCTCTCAAAAGATGGCTTGATCATATTTAGGGATAGGATATATGTGCCAGAAAGTAGTGAGCTCAAGAAGATTATCTTAAGATAATTTCATGCTAATTTGTATTCAGGTCAACTAGGCTACCGAAAGACATTAACAATAGTAAACAAGTTTTATTATTGGTCGAATCTAAAGAAGGATGTGGCCGAATTGTGGCTAGATGTTTGGACTATCAATAGGTAAAGGCAGAGTGTAGGCACCCAGGTGGACTACTATAGCCAATTATGATTCCATAATGGAAATTGGAGGTCATTTCCATGGATTAAATTACAATTTTTCCAAGTACATCGAGACAACATGATTCCATCATTGTTATGGTGGACAATTTGACTAAGGTAGCACACTTCATTCCAATGAAGACTACGTATTTAGCCAATGATGTAACACAGGAATTCATCAGAGATGTGGTCATATTGCATGGTGTTTTGAATAATATGTTGTCAAACAGGGATTCAAAGTTCACTTCCAAGTTGTGGAAGGATTTATTTTTAGGTTTAGGTACATAGTTTTCCTTCAGTACAACTTATCATTTGCAGACATATGGACAATAAAAGAGGGTCATCAGGATATTAGAGGATATGTTGAGGATGTATGTGATGCATTAACAGAGGAGATGGGAGGAGTACCTCCCATTGTTTGAGTTTTCTTACAACAATGGTTACCAGAAGTCACTGAGGATGAGTCCATTTGAGGCATTCTATGGGCGAAGTTGTAATACTCCAATCAGTTGGAGTGACCCGGTGAACAATGTATTGATAAGGCCAGACATGTTAGAAGAAATAGAATAGGAAACAAAGGTAATCAATAATAATATAAAGGTAGCACAAGACAAAAAAAAATATATATATGCAAATCAGAACAAATTGTTTAAGGAGTTACAGGTTGGGGAACATGTGTACTTGCACATCAAGCCAAAGAAGAGCTCCTTGCGGATTGGATCATGCACCAAGATGACACCTCGGTTTTGTGGATCTTTCAAGATTCTTGAAAGGACTATACCAGTAGCCTATCGACTCATACTCCCTCCGAAAATGAAATTCCATGATGTGTTCCATGTGTCATTGCTTAAGAAGTATGTTAAATATGCTAATCATGTGATTGACTGGTCTAAATTGTAGGTGGAGCTAGATGGAGAATTACAGCCGGAGCTTCAGTGTATATTGCAAAGAATGGTTCTCATGCTCCATAATTAATCAATCGAGAAGGTTAAAGTCTAGTGGAAGCACTTTGGCCCTAATGAAGCTACATGGGATATGGCGGATAAGATGTGGGATATGTATCCTTATTTATTCACTGGTTGGGCGAATGTCCTTGATATATGTTTTGGGTATATGTGTTGGTGATGTTTTGGTAGATGTACATCTGTATATGGATGTAAATATCTCCACAAGTTGTGTTTTAAGGCTCCAATAAGAGACATGGGTGTCATGTCATTATGGTTACCATGTAGTTATGTTGTCACGTTACTCTGCTTCTCACCATGTTGATTATCGTAAATATTGGATTAAGCTAAGTTATAAAGCTCCATAGGAAATATGTTTTTGTTCAGCAGTGTTTTTGATTGTAGGTGTCATTGAACACTAAGGACAATTTTCCCCCAAGGGTGAGGGTTCGGTAACAACCCTAGTGAAAATTCCATGTAATAAAAGTCAATAAAGGAAAAATAATAACCATGGTTATGGGACACTTATTCCAAGGTGAATTTTGGGTAAGACATCCTATTGTGGATGTTCATTTTGGTTATTATGGTTAAGGAAATTCACAAAGGAAATGAAAAAGGCATTGGAAAGGCAAAATGGAATTTCTGACAATTTACTTAGGAAAATAATGGAAAATAGGAGAAAAGGAAGGTGAAGAGTTACAGGTTACATGTGAGGAGGAAAATAAGGAAAATAATGGAAAATTGAAGAAAATAGGGACCTCATTAATAAGAAATATTCTAAGGATCAGTTGGTACCTTTTGTCAATTCAATTTTGAAGCTCTTTCTCTATTCTCTCTCTCTCACTCTTGGATACTTAAAGTTTACTTGGAGCATTCCAGCATTAGATCAAGAAAGGAAAAGAGGAAGCAAAGATCAAGAGAGGAAGAGTGGGATCAAGTAGCTACAATGGGTTTACTTTCAGGTATCGATTTTCATGTGTGGTTTCCTTGCCATATTTGGCATGCATCATTATGCATATGTGTTCTTGGTTCTCTTTCTATCATGGGCATGGGTTTTTCTAGGTGTGACAATGTTCTTCAACCTTGCCTTCCTATTTCCAGATAGCCATGGTGAGATGGGGTTCTCATGTTTTAGTTGATATGGATTGTCAGATGGATTCAATGCTGAGTGAGGTGGATATCTGAATGAAAGAACACATGGCCTAGTGATCTCTAAACTAAACTATGAATTGCAATAAAGCCACTAGCCCAGTGACCCCTGAACGAGACTATGGATTACAATAAAGCTAGGTATTGTGTGCCTTGGTGGGCCTAGGAATCCTCGACTAGTGAATGGCGGGATATATGGTAAATGCTAAAGGTGGTTGCCCTTGATAAGGCCTAAAAATCCTTTTCAGTGAATGATGGGATATACAGTAACGCCTGGAGGGTGGTGTCTTGATTATGGCCTAGTGATCCTTGGTCAAACTGTGTATTGTGGTAAAGCCTAGAGACTAGGAGATAGGAAAATTCCTGATGGTGTAGGTACAAAAATCTGGTGGCATCCATGCTTATTTATGGCCTAGTGATCTAGTGAGGAGTGCAATAAATCATGATTATATTGATGAGGGTGAGGTGGTTTAAACTGCAGAATCTTTTGTTGGTTCTTTTGGTTTGAGACCCACATTCATGCTTGGAATATGACACAAGGGTGATTGGATAAAGAGATACTTGGCTCAACCAATCTATAGTCGGGTGGAACGTGGTAGTGCCATACCGGTTGGCTTTTGCATTCATTAATAAGAGTTTCTTTCCATGGTATTTTGTGAGAAAATGTTTTGTATTATATGTGGCATTTATGGATGATGTATACCTGATATTTCTATTGGTTATATGTTGGTTATGAGCACATTTTATGGCAGTGATGTCGTATGGCTCTCATCATGTTTTCATTTGTAAATGAATGTAAAGTGAATATATGACCTAATAGATGATAATGCAGATAATGTGATAAGGCATCAATGCTTCTTAGCGATTATTAGATAAGTATGAGACCCTTATGCTCATATATCTTATTATGACCTATAGAATACATATTTGTGACATGTTTGATGAAATGACTGTCATGGCTATTATGGGTTTGTTCTAGTCTTTGTTTAAGAATTTATATTGGCATCATTGACTCTATGTTTTTTTCATTTCTTTGAATTCCATGAATTTCTGGGTAGTGAATGGGTCCTAGCCCTGGAATTTAGCCTTAAATTGTGTAATCCCTCACATAGATCTCGCTGAAAAAGACTACAATCGCACTTAGGGAGACTCATGGGAGCGAATGGGACCCTCGGTAGCTGGAGGGATTGCAAAGGGAGTGACTGGGGCTCTAGTTCCTTGAACTATTGAGTTTCCTTAGGGGTTGGTCACCTGGAAAGGTGGACTAGCTCCTGGAGGTTATGTATGATGGGTGGATGGTAAGTTTGGTTGTGTTTTGTTAGTTACACTTCCTTAAGGTGACCTAGGAGGTTGAATTAGATTGTAGTATCTTACTGTCACATGTTTAACTCGATTGGCCAATTACTTGGAAAGATGTGGGAGGAGGGTGTTACATTTTACTTATGCTACGGATGTGGAAAAATGGGTCACATATCTTTTGATTTTCCATAGATCTACATGATGATGTTGGAAAGGTTCTTGTGGTAATGGTGGGGGTCCCATTGGTTGGTATCGGTGTGAGGTTTCTGAGGTGGATGGAATGAAACAGATGGTCTACTGTAATATGGGCGGATGGTAGACCCAATATATCATGCAGTGGTGCATGTAGTTCAATCCGTATATGATGAAGGATGGCATCTTGGGAGTAGGGGAGGTAAGAAAGGTTCAAATAAGAGAAGTATGAGGTTGATCTTTGATACATGTGAAAAAAATGGCTCCCGACGTTGGGAAAATAAACATGGATGCCAATAGTGTGAAGGGGATGAACTGGGATGATCCATGTAGGTGGGGCACTATCAACTAATGTGGTTGTTTACCATGTGCTGGTGGAAGGTGATGATAGGCATGGTCAAGATGGTGAACCCTACTATTTATTTTAGAGAAATGATGGCAAGATATGCAAAGCTTTGGAGGAAGCCTATCATGCTCAGTGGAGAATGATACCTTAACTGTTGATTACCATTGAGGGAATGGGATTTTTGTGAAGGTGTTGATATCCTGCAACTTTTAAAGCTAATACCTCAAGTGAAAACATCAATCTATAAAAATATGCAAATTGGAAAGAACAATGTACCAAAAACACAATAAAATGCACCTGATGGGTTCTCTGAATTAGTGAAGCTGACGTTAATTTTTCCTAACCAAGTAAATATCATGCCATGTGTCAGTGTGGTGCTCCATGATCAGAGGGATGATACTAGGTATCTCAAAATATGGCCACGCAGAAATGTCCTTGTATTCATTTAACAAGGCTTTGTAGGAATCAATTTCCTTGAGAGAACATGATGCCCCCAACGAGATTCATTCAATTATGCCCAGTTTGGTGGAAATATCTACCTTAATGGTAGGTGAGATATTTGCCATGTTCCCCTCATCAAATGCATTGGTTCTGGGATTAGATTTTTAAACCAATCTACTTGTCATGGTGGCAAGAAATACTTTGATTCTATTGTGAAAATATCGTGACTGGGTGCATCAATTGGTGTAAATATTTTTTTAGGTAAAAAGAATTAACAATGATTCATGGCATCCCATGGACATTTATTTTCATTATGGCATGTAAAATATCTTATTTTGATTGAAAAATATTATCTGATGTTGAACTAGGTTGCATGAGGCCATGAGGATGGAGTTCGAGGCTGGCTATTCTGGTGAACAAACACGAAAATGATTCGGTGGTTGAGGTTGTAGAAACCAACAAAGTTGACAATGTGCATATGGGATGGGGTTTTATAGTTGGTGGTGTTGCCATCATTGTGGTGTTTTTAGCAGTATTAACACCTAAAAATGTTGAGTAGACGATGTAAATTAGGGTTCCTACAGAAGAGGAAATGAATTGTATATGATGTTGTGTGTTGTCACCATTAGGTGGTGGTATAATCTATGTAATGGTAGATTGATGATGAGTGGGAGTAAGTTCTCATGATAAGGTTGGCATCCCAAGAGCCAACGCATATTCCTCCATGGGAGGTTGGTGTTCAAGGTTATGGTGAACTTGCAAATGCCAATTCCTTATTTCTCCAAATGTTCCTAAAAGGGGATATGTCTTAGAACTATGAGAGTCGTTGGTACAAACATTACATGCATGACTAGTGCTAACATAATAAATGGTGTGGGTGTGAGCATTTCCCAGAGCACGAGATGATGATGCATGGTCAGTGTCATGAGATGGGGAACTCCTGGGTGATGGCCACCTCTGTATCTTAGTATCAACATGATGTGTGCCCCTAACATTAGCTTGTATCAATGTTGTTCTTATTGCTCAAAAACGTGGAAGGTATTGGAAACTCCATGTATGTGTGCTTGGGAGAAGATATAAAAATGATTCCATGAGAGTCTAGATTAATTTGAGCAATTAGTTCTAGGAATATGGACCAACAAGAGAAATATGTCTCTAATTTTTCTCAATTCCCAACATTGATTGACCAAGTGGTCAAGTCTATCGCATAGGGTGCATGCCTAGGGAGGTTTTGGCAATACTTCCTGAAGCCATTTTTCCATTATTCTAGATACTAACCAAGGGTAGGTGGTAGCATAGTGATGGGTGCATGTGTAAAATGTACATGGTGATTTTTTCTCGAACGCAAAAAATATGGTTTTGGATCCTTTATCCACCACTCGCATGGCAGGAAGTGATGGAGACACAATATTTTCTTGAGCAAGTGCACTCAATACATCTCGATATTGAGGGATTTTGGGGTAGTGATGAGTGTAATGCCCATACTCTATGCATACGGTGAATGCATGGTTGGTGCACAATGCCTTATTATGTTCCTGTGTGGCCTTCTCTCTAGTAGGTGGAGGTGGGGTCATTGGTGTTTTTGGGGCATGAAGAAGAGATTTTAACTCCTCTAACTCGAGGCACATGTTGTTAGGGTGTCCAACTATTTCACACAAAGTACAAGGTGGAGGTAACATGTATGAGGAAGAGTTTTAAGCTTCCACCTTCTTTAATTTTTTCTTATCCCTCTTGCTAGCACTCACTGGTGTCGATGTAGGCATTGCTCATTGTGGGGTGGTTTCATGAGGAGCGATTAGAAGAATGATGAAATTCGAGGTGATATCTAAGTTTTTTGACATGGCCTAAGGGGCCAAATACTAGAATAGTTTCACGAGAACCATATTCAACAACATGATTGTTTCCATGACTTGGTGCGAGACAAAACTAGGTGGAAGGTATAAGAAGGGTTTTGGATGATAGCATATGGTAGGAATGCAAAATCATTAGGTGCAGTACTAATGGTGTTTGGAACTGGCTCATGACTTTGTGGGGTGTTTCATGAACTCATCATGCACACCAGAGCTCCTGTGACTATAGGGATGGCCTCTAGCAAAATTGGGGTCTCCAAGGTATATATTGAGGAGCATCGATGGTTTAAATTGTCCATGTCTTAATTAAGTGAAGGTTACGATAAAATCATTGGAATGTATTATGAAACATAGCACGCCATCAGGGGTGGTGGATATATTCTTCTCATAATATCTGATTTGGTCAACTGTAACAATTTTCCCATCACGAGGGAACATCATTATCCTAAATATAAAATATGCCACTGCAGTCATTGCATACAAGAAACTTTGTCCAAGAAGGATATTGTAATCCAACTGTTCATCCAGGACTTCTATGCCAATGAGCACAATTTTACCAACGAGTTGCACTAGAACGTCTTGGAATAGGCCTACGGGAGTAGAAGGGTGTCTTTCATATCTAGTGATGTCAGATGGTTTGAGTTTGGGAGATTCAAGTTTTTGCCAAATTGTTTTGGACATAATACATGTGGACACTCCCTCTTAAACTATGCAATGGTGGATGTTTATGTTCTTGATTGTGACCAAAATTTGGAAGAAACTATCGATGGAAGATGTAGGGCACTGTTATCTAAGTCAAAATCCATTAAATGAGAATGACTAGGGTCGATTGTTGCTAATGTAGAAAGTAAGGCTTTCTGTTGGGTTGGGAAAATTTGCGAGACTTCCAATGATGACATAGCTTATGGAGATTGAGATAAGTCATCGACTATTCTGTAATTATGAGAAACCTTTGAGTTATGTATCATCCATTGTGAAGGCCTTGTGACCATTTCTGGGATGGGTTCTATAAGATGTCAAGTGATTGTCAATGGTGTTCTAGGTGTTGCAACAGTCACGGTGGATCGGTTGGCTTTTGGTGGAGTTTAGTAATCTTAGTTCCATGTCTACAAAAGAATTCTTCTTGTGCCATGTAAATGTCGCGACTTGAGGTATTTTGGGAACTTCATCTAGGAGGATTTTCATACTGTTGTTGAGATGGTTCCTATTGTGTATTTAGCACTCCTTGATGGGGTAAAGGATTATGTATTTCTGCAGTTTTTTGGTTTTGTCTCCCTTTCCTTGTAGTATCTTCAATCCACTTCAACTCAAGGAGTTGTGGAAATTATGGGTATAGTGTCCATACTCCCCACAAATTGTACAAGCATGATTAGTTCAAATATTGGGGTTATTAGTTTTCCTTTGTGGCTTAGCATTGTCCTAACCAGATTTTGGATTTTGGTTAGGGTTGCCCCCCGTCGGTGCCCACATAAGTTGTTGCTCATCTTCTTATTGCTTATTCTTTCCTTTCTTCTTAGCAGTGTTATTCGGATTAGCCATGTTTAGTTTTTCAAACAATTATTGTTGTTGAGGGAGATAAAGTTGCACAAAATTAACCCTTGCATTAGCCTGTGCTGGTGGATTATTCTATTGAGGTGTTGGGAGAGGGAGGTAAGGATTTCCTTGTCCTTGGTTGGCATATTTGTTCTACATTCCTAAGGGGGTACGTATTTCCTTAAGTGGGAGGATATGGGCCACCCTGCATGGGAGGGTATTGGCCACCCTACATGGGAGGGTATTTGCATAGCAGGATTCTCCATAGGTGTAGGTTAACATGGATAATATACTGTGTTTTGCGGTGGTTGTGCTGCAAGTGTGGTAATGTTGTCCCTACAACAAACACCCTCCAAAATTTTTCCTACACTTGAATTTTGGATCCTACTATGGATCTTGTGATCAATCATTCTGTAGTCATTTCTTAGCCGGTAATTATTTGTTAATATTTCAAGCTCCCTTCCTCGATTTCAAGTGTCGATGTCACCTACTTACACATACTTAGTCTGTAATGAATTCATGAGCACATTCTCTCACACGAGCTTGAACATATAGAGCGCAATCCATCAAGATAGTGTTTGTGCTATGCTCAACCCATTTTGATAGTTAGTGTGCATGTTCATTGAAATTCTCTAACTTTCGGCTGTGTTGGTATTTTTGTTTTGGTGATTTTTTCAAACTATCACTTTTGTGCACCTTCACTCTCACAAGTATCATTTTCATGTTTTCTACTATCGCTTTTCTTGATTTAACTCTAATTAGTGTCATTTTAATGTTATATTTGCTCTGAAATGCGTCTCTTTCACCGTCGTTTGCATATTGCAAGTGGCATTCACTCTTTTCTTTCCATATTGCATGTGTGATTTTTGGGCATGGGAAGTGTTGCTTATCACGTAAACTGAAGTTTTAGCTTGTTTCAAGGGGAAATATTTGTGATAATGAGTTTTTCCTATCATGTAGACTTGTTTTTCACTCATTTCCAAATTTTGAAGCACTATCACATAAGTGCCACCACTTTTGTTGCAAAGTATATCTTTTGTGTCACACTTGGTAAGAGTCATCGCAAAGTTGTTGAATTGATGAAGGTATGTTGTTCATATGTGCTAAGAGTTCCTTTTCCTATCGTCAAGTGATATAAGTGTGTGATAATGCTTAGTGTCTCTCTTTTGCTCATCCTCATCTCACTGATCCAACACTTAGTCCAATTGGGAAAACTCCCTGAATGAGCCACTCAACCACATTCTTCCCAATCTTAATTGTGCACTACATAGTCTTAGCTCTCTAGCAACATCCTTGTCCTTGGGAACTGCATAATTTGTAGTTTCTTCCTTTTAGGATTGCACATTATGCAATAATAGTGCTCAAATGTAGCATATAACCTCCAAAATTGTGCAATTTTTCTCTCCTTCCCAGTTAGTACTGCACATTACGCAGTCTCAAGGCTCAGGCGTCAATCCTGAGCTCCTGAACTTCATAATTGCACAATCAATTAGCCTCCTTACCTCCCAGAACTGCATAGTGGCAAAAATCAAGGCTCAAGCCTCTAGCCTAAGTCCTTAAGTACCTCGACTACATAGTCTCTCTACCCAAGCCTCCAATACTGAGCGTTGCATAGTCTCAAGTATCAAGCCTCTTCATTCCTTAAGTCACTTAACTACACAATGCCTTCACCTATGTCCTTCCATAACTGTGCAGTGGGAATATTCAAGACTCAAATCCCATCCTTGAGCTCTTAAGGCCCTCAACTACATAGTATCTTGAAACTAGACTTCCTAAACTGTGCATTGTGTAGTCTCAAACCTTAGTCTCGGGCCTTGGCATCTGGAACTGCACAATCTCTTAGCGAGTCACTAAACTAGTCACTAGTTCTAGCCCTAAGATGTGAGTTCATGAAATATGTTAGGTTAGGGGTTTTTAGACAGATGTCAACTTGTCATGAATGGTTTTCATTTGTAGGTACTATATCTTATCAGGACAAGATCATGATGTAGGAAAAGGAAAAGGGGACAGTGTTAGAAGAAACATATGAATCTAAAGGGATAATATGATCATCGGGCGAGAAGATAAAGGAAAACTAGATTACAATAGAAGATCAAATATCAGGGCCACATGAAGGCTCCATCTGATTCACAACCCTTTGGAAGGTGGATATGAAGAAAAAATAATATCTCTTATGAAGATGAGGCATTGCACATATCTTATTGAGGACAAAGAAACATCAAAGAGTGGCTTTACATTTCCATGTCACTAGTCTCATGTCATGTCATGAGTCATCATGTGCCACATAATTTTTAGATTATTTAATTTCTATATTGAAAAATGTAATGTGAAGTGGAAGTCCAAGAGTCATCCATGTAATGTGAAAATTCATGTGGAAGTCAAAATATCATAGAGAAGTCAAACAATCATGAGGGTAGTCCAAGAGTCACATGGGAGGTGAATTATCACCCCATTTGTTATATATACACCCTCATCATACATGTAATGGAACTTTTACCTTGGCTCCTCCTACCAGGCACTGGATAGGAAGATAATTTTTTTGGAGAAGAAAGTGACTACTCTAATGCTCCACTATTGGGGCTAGTGGTGTTCACTGTCTTGATGTATCTTGGAAATTTTACTTAATTCATAATCTCTTGAGCCAGCAAACTTTCATGCATATGTTGGGAATATTGTAAGAATATTCTTTCAATGTTTTTGATGTATGTTGTTTGACATCTGTACTAAAGGAATTTAACTATTTCAGTGGATTTGTTACTTATCTTATTGAAGATGTGTTGCATTTGCTTTAACAATCGTTTCTTCCTTGTGAACTATTTTGTTGGTTGATAAATGATTCATTCTTATGTATGTGATAATGTGTCTTTACTAGATTACTATTACTACTTGCCTTTAAAGGGCCCACTTTTCTCTCCCCTTTTAGTAGAAGGACCTTGATACTTTCCAAATCCGAACATTTCACAAGGCATACTCACTTGTTGATCCAAAGATACCTGTGTATTACTCTATTGTGGTGAACTTTGTAGCCAAGGAAAATCTACAACAATGCATGGCAGCCTGGTTGGTACTATGGATGGGGCTCCTACTCCAAATAGTGTGAGGTCTAATTGGGACTTCACATTAGGGAGACCCCCTTGGTTGACAGGTTTCCAACACCATCAACAAAATGGTACTAGAAGGAGGGTGAGATGACAAGTTATGCCCGTTGACTCTATTTCGAACCTCTTATCTCAAATGGATGATACTCAAGTCATACTTTCGGGGTGTTTTTCTAAACTATCCCCTGGTAAAATTTTAATCCTCGATGATGTTACTTATCACTTGTCTCAATTAAAGTTTGATGGTGAGGATGGAACACCCATAATTGAGCACATCTCTGATTTTCTTAAATTTTGCGAATATTACAAAATTGATGATGAATATTTTTCCTGTGTGGCTTTCTTCCTCACTCTTGAAGGCTGTGTTAGTCAATGGTGTCATACATTACCATCTACTTCCATCCATTATTTTCATCATTTCCTCAAGGATCTTTATCAGTCCTTTGGTTGGTATGATTACCAGGATGTTTATAAAAGAATCAGCTAAGAATGAAGCCTGATGAATCAATTAAGGAATTTTCTAATCAATTCCTTCACCTCTTTTATGAGTTTCCTGAAGCAGATATGGATTGGGATATATTGAAAAAAACGTTTGAGCATTTGGTTCATATCTCTTTGCACGGTGAATCCAAACTTCCTGATGTTTCTTCTTCCCCAACTCCTGTAAATCGTGAGACACCCCTAATTTCAAAGGAGAAACCTATTATTCCTCTTGTTCCTTGCCCTCATACTTTTCCAGTTTCAATGAGGGTGCCTTCTTGTGATGATAATAAAGTTAAGAATCCATACATCAAATTCCTAAACCATATTCTCAACCTCCTTCCATTTTCATGATTTAGATCTCATCAAGGAAATTCTGGAATGGTTCATGAAGCCTACAATAAAGACTAATTTATCCATTCTGCAAGATGTTATTAACACTCATAACTTTAGTTTGAATCTAATTTGGACTTATGTTATCCTCTATCATGCCATGAACCATGATCTTCTAGATCAATCTGCTCCACCAACTAGTTTTTCACACTCTCTTGATTTTCAACTTTCTGGTCCAAATTGTGATCACGTTCAAGGTAGTCACATTACGCAGGTAGAGGAGAAGGAAGTTGAATATTATTTCAATCTTTCTTCTCTTTTTTAGAGTCCTCACTGTGAAGATGGCATTGCTTCACTCTTGGATGACAATGAATCTCAGAATCTCGGTGATGAATCAAATAGAATTAATTTTCCCTGATCAGTCTGAAGTCTTAGAAAACCATCATCTTGATTATTTTGACTCCATTATTGTATGGGGTGATGTATTCCCAAGTGCACCAATTGATTTTTTAGTTCCTCCAAAAGATGTTGATTTGACAGAAATACACCTGAAATCTGGTCTAGCCGAAGAAAATGTTTTTATAGAAACTTCCTCTTCATCTCAATATCCCTTGTTCTATTCCTCTTGTGATGCATCTACATATGATGAATATACTCCATGCTTTTCAATTTATTCATTGGATAATTTGACTTCCCAGTTGATACAAGTTAGTGAGGTTGTCCATGATGACAGATAAAATAATTAGATCATTGAGTATCCTTTCCGTCATCACCCAAAAATTCTCAAAACATCATTGTGTCAACTCTGATTTTGGTCATAATTTCAAGGAGGTCTAAAGTCATTTTAGTCTTGATAAAGGGCAAGTGATAGGGTTTTAAGTCATAAAATGTCATCTTTCATTTCCAAATAAAGTTCTTTAGGTTCACTTCATTGTCAAATAGGCCACATTTTCCATTTAGAAGCCATTCCATTAAGTTTAGGGCTAAATTTTTGCAATCATACAGGATTCCACAGTTTCGTAGTGCATTTGGTTCAAAAAAGGTGATTTGCACTATGAAAACAAGCTAATTTTGCAGAGCACTATGAAGCAAAATTCCTGTTTTTCTGTTTTTAGTAGTCAACTTCTAAAGGGGTTATTGAGCAATTGAAAACTCATTTTTGAAAACTGAAAGAGGTTTTTCTTCCTAACATAGTTAGCTACAAAAACCTCTCTAAGTTTCTTTAAATTCACTATGCGGTGGGAGAAATTAATGACTCAATTTGTGCTACGAAATTGGTGAAAGTCATTGGGAGAAAAACTTTGTTTTCTGGTTTTAGTAGTTCACTTCATGACCAGTTTCTGGCTAAATGCAAAAGTCGTTTAGAATTATGAAAGAGGTTTCTCTTCATAAAATCTCCATATAAAATAATTTCTCTCACTTTCCTCAAAAGTGTTACCAGTTGAGAGAAACAAGGCTTTCTTTGAAGCCATATTTTCAGAAATCATAATTTTCCAGTTTTACACATGTTGTTCAAAGACAGTTTACAGATAGTTAGGTCATGGATCAACAGAGAATGGTCTTCATTTTTGTTTTTATGTGGTTTTGGAATGGAAAATAAAGATACATGCATTAACCCTAAGGTTAAAGAAACTCCACCAGCAGAAATCAATAAGCCTGTAATGACTAGGTCAAAAATATTTGTTAAGCTGAAACCTAGAAAGCAGGTGAAAGAGCAAGTGAGTAAAGCATCAATGGTTATTCTTGAGACTCCTCAATCTACAAAGGAAAAGATAGCTAAATTTAAACAAATGACACAAGATCAGTCAGTTGTAACCTTTGAAAGTTAACTTTGTGACAAATAGCTTGCTGTCCAAATAGTTCTTTACAACTATCATATTTTTAAGAGGGAAATTTGGGTTATAAAGGGAAATTTCCATGAAGATGAAAGCATAAAAAGAAGGCTATGTGTTTGGATAGGAAACTATAGCGATTTAACTGATCATGGATGACCTCAGCTCCACATAAGCTTTCATCCAAACAAGTTACACGTATTTCTATCACGAGCGATAAGGAGATTTGTGTGTTTCTTGGACTGTTTTGAGTTGTTGGTTTCAAAAGGAATTTCCAGGAAAATGAAGATGAGTCTCACAAATCTTAAGGACGTTTTTTCTAAGAAAATAACAAGGAACAAAAAACTCTTTCAAATTTCTCCCAGGTGCTACCAATTTCGAGATTCGAAGTTTCCTTTGAGACCTATTTTCAGAATTCAGAATTTTCCTGTTTTATACATGATTTTATAATGCAGATTTCGGACAACTGAAACCGGTTTTCAAAAAACTGAAAGAGGTTTTTCTTAAAGGAATTTCTATCTACAAAAACCTCCTCCATTTTTGTAATAGCTATCAGGGATCAAGAGATAGAAGCTCAGGAGTACAATCTTCTTTTTAAGGAAAAACAAAGTTATTTTTATTGGTTGATGAAGTGGCTAAAGGTGAAAAGGTTGTTTCTTGAGGAGGGAGAAAGGTAAAACATACGTAAAGAAGTTCCACATCAGTAGAGAAAGAGTATCAGATTAGTCATTTGACAACTGGGGATATTCAGTTAAAGGAAGAATTTGAAGACAATAGTCTACATGTGCCAGGCCATCAAACTGATATCTCCTTAATGATAGGCAGAGTAACTTCGCGAAGGTGGTTAGAATGTTAATGTTTGGTTGATGGCCAGCATGGTCAAAAGATAGGATTCCTTTCGAGGAATATTTGGATCAGTTTGGTTTAAATGTAATAACTAGGTGTTTGAGTCAAAGTAGGACTCTAACTCTTAACTTGAATAGGTGTTAGTCCTAGTTTTATGAATCTAGTTAGTAGTTAGATTTGGCATCAGTTGTAAAGTCTAATGGTCTAGCCACTTGGAAGACTTGTTGTAAAGGCTAGATGTATATAATTAATGTAAAATTCAATGCACACAGGGTTGGAAAATGTTATAGAAAAGGACTACTTTTGTAAATGTTGTGAAGGGATTGATATATATAGAAGCAATTTAACTTTTCTGAATCTGAGATTCTTATTGTACCTCAGTGAGCTTTATCTTTTATCTTTGATATGTTTTACTTCCATAATCTTAATGCTTATTACTCAGAATTCATGGAGAAACATGCTCTGACTTCCTTTAAGTGTTAAACTATGGTTAATTGAGTTCTTGAGTCCTATCTTTGGATGTTTTTCTTCAATGTTTTAATACTTATTACTCAAAATTCACGGTTATTCATGCTTTGACTTCCTTTAAGTATTGAACTTTGATGAATCACTTTTAATACTTTCCTTTTGAATGCCTTGATGTAACATTACTTAGAATTCATGCCCACATGCACTGACTTCTATGAACTTCAAGTTATTGAGACTTTCCTGAATGTGTTACTCTTTCATTAAAGTATATACAAGCCTCAATTTTATAAGAAGAGCTATTTGTTATCTTTATCTCTGTCATTGACTCCATATCCCAATGGTAGCAAGTCTCCATCTTTCAACCTATAAACATATAAAATCACAAACCATAGAGTTAGTTATCTATCTATATCTTTAATCAATATCATTAACCTTTGAGAGAGCCCTCTCAAGCTGAGGAGGCTAAGCCTCAGCCAAAAGATTGGTTGGAAATAGTTACAATGAGATTGACTTAATGAGTAGCCTATCAGGGTCTTATTTTGGCGATAACATTTTGGTGCGTCTGCCGAGAGCCTAAAGATTACTCATTCCCAAAATCAAGAAGCTGAACATCGGAAGGTAGCAGGAGCTCAGGAAGCTGTTCGAGGATGCATCTACCTTGGTGACTCCACACATACAATAACAAATTGGAAGGTGACTCCACTACTAGAATATCAGTAGCTTGATGAAGTTTCAAGATGAGTTCCATTGCAAGAATGAATGCTATGTATGCCCCTATGAATCAGTCTCATATCCCTGGCTTTCCAAATCCTATGCCAAAGGTCGATGGTTAGATGATCTTCCAATATTCAAAGATGAAAAGAAAGACAATGCTGCTCTTCATTTCGTTAGGTTCCATATGCATGTACATAGTCATAGGGTTCAACTCCCTGAAGATTGTTTCATGAAGATGTTTATGAACACTTTAAAAGGAAAAGCATGGTCTTGGTATGAAGGCTTGGAAAATGGTTCATTATATTCTCTTGCTAATTTCCATGATGTATTCTATGAAATGTATAAAGAGTGTCATCCCTACTATTATCACCCAAAAATTCTCAAAACATCATTGTGTCAATTGTGCTTTTGGTCATGATTTCAAGGAGGTCTAAAATCCATTTTAGTCTTGATAAAAGGGTAAGTGATAGGGTTTGAAGTCTTAAAATATCATCTTTCATTTCCAAATAAAGTCCTTTAGGTTCAGTTCATGGTCAAATAGGTCACATTTTCCATTTACAAGTAAATCCATTAAGTTTAGGGTTAAATTTTTGCAATCATACAGGAATCCACAATTTCGTAGTGCAGCTAGTTCAAAACAGGTGATTTGTGCTACGAAAACAAGCTAATTTTGTAGAGCTCTATGAGGCAAAAACCCTATTTTTCTGTTTTTAGTAGTCCACTTCCAAGGGGGTTCCTGAGAAATTGAAAACTCATTTTTGAAACCTGAAAGAGGTTTTTCTTCCTAACATCCTTAGATGCAAAACCTCTCTCCATTTCTTCAAATTCACTATGAAGTGGGAGAAATTAATGACTCAACTTGCACTACGAAACTATTGAAAGTCATTGGAAGCAAAACTTTGTTTTCTGGTTTTAGTAGTTCACTTCATGATCATTTTTTGGCCAAATGAAAAGGTCTTTTAGAATTATGAAAGAGGTTTCTCTTCACACTATTGCTGAATACGATAACCTCTCTCACTTTCCTCAAAAGTGTTACCAATTGAGAGAAACAAGGCTTTCTTTGAAGCCAGATTTTCATAAATCAGAATTTTCTAGTTTTACACATGTTGTTCAAAGATAGTTTCTGGACAGTTAGGTCACGGATCAACAAAGAATGGTCTTCATTTTTCTTTTATGTGGTTTTGGAATGGAAAATTAAGATATAGGCATTAATCCTAAGGCTAAAGAAACTCCACCAGTAGAAATTAGTAAGGCTGTAATGACCAAGTCAAAAAGATTTGTTAAGCTGAAACCTAGAAAGCAGGTGAAAGAGCGAGTAAAGCATCAATTGTTATTCTTGAGACTCCTCAATCTACAAAGGAAAATATAGTTGAAGTTAACTAAAGGACACAAGATCAGTCAGTTGTCACCTTTGAAAGTTAACTTTGTGATAAACAACTTGCTGTCCAAATAGTTCTTTACAACTGCCATATTTTTAAGAGGGCAGTTTGGGTTAGAAAGGGAAATTTCCATGAAGATGAAAGCATAAAAAGAAGGCTATGTGTTTGGATAATAACCTATAGAGCTTTAACTGATAATGGATGACCTCAGCTTCACACAAGCTTTTATCGAGACAAGTTACATGCATTTCTATCACGAGCTGTAAGGGGATTTGTGTGTTTCTTGGACTCTTTTGAGTTGTTGGTTTCCAAAGAAATTTCCAGCAAAATTAAGATGAGTTTCAAAATATGAAGGAGGTTTTTTCTAAAAAATTAACAAGGAACAAAAGCCTCTTTCAAATTTCTGCCAGGTGCTACCAATTTGGAGATTTGAAGTTTCCTTTGAGACCTATTTTCAGAATTCTGAATTTTTCCTGTTTTATACATGATTTTATAATGAAGATTCCAAACAACTGAAACTGGTTTTAAAAAAACGGAGAGAGGTTTTTCTTATAAACTTTCTTATATACAAAAACATCCTCCATTTTTGTAAAAACTATCAAGGATCAAGAGATGGGAGCTCAGGAGTGAAACCTTCTTTTCAGGAAAAACAAAGCTATTTTTTATTGGTCGATGAAGTGGCTGAAGGTAAAAAGGTTGTTTCTTGAGGAGGGAGAAAGGTAAAACACACGTAAATCAGTTCCACATTAGCAGACAAAGAGTATCAGATCAGTCGTTTGACAACTGGAGATATTCAGTTAAAGGAAGAGTTTGAAGACACTAGTCTACATGTGCCAGGTCATCAAACTAATATCTCCTTAATGATAGGTAGAGTAACTTCACGAAGGCAGTCAGAATATTAATATTTGGTTGATGGCCAACATGGTTAAAAGATAGGATTCCTTTCGAGAAAGATTTGGATTAGTTTGGTTTAAATGTAATAATTAGGTGTTTGAGTCAAAGTAGGACTCTAACTCTTTATTCGAATAGGTGCCAGTCCTACTTTTATGAATCTAGTTAGTAGTTATATTTAGTGTCAGTTGTAAATTCTAATGGTCTAGCCGGTTTCCAGACTTGTTGTAAAGGCTAGATGCCTATAAGTAATGTAAACTTTCGTGTACACAGGGTTGGAAAATGTTATAGAAAAATACTACTTTTGCAAATGTCGTGAAGTGATTGATATATACAGAAGCAATTTCACTTTTCTGAATCTGAGATTCTTTGTGTACTTCAGTGAGCTTTATCTTTTATCTTTGATATGTTTTACTTCCATAGTATTAAATGCTTATTACTTAGAGTTCATGGCGGAACATGCTCTGACTTCCTTTAAGTGTTAAACTACGGTGAATTGAGTTCTTAAGTCCTATCTTTGGATGTTTTTCTTCAATGTTTTAATACTTATTACTTAGAATTCATGGTTATTCATGCTGACTTCCTTTAAGTATTGAAATTTGATTAATCAATTTTAATACTTTCCTTTTGAATACCTTGATGTATCATTACTCAGAATTCATGCCCACTTTCTCTGACTTCTATGAACTTCAAGTTATTGGGACTTTCCTGAATGTGTTACTCTTTCATTGAAGTATATACAAGCCTCAGTTTTATAAGAAGAGCTATTTGTTATCTTTATCTCTATCACTGACTCCATAGCCCAATGGTAGCAAGTGTCCTTCTTTCAACCTATAAACATATAAAATCACAAACCATAGAGTTAGCCATCTATCTATATCTTTAGTTAATATCATTAACCCTTGAGAGAGCCCTCTCAGGCTGAGGAGGCTAAGCCTCAGCCAAAGGATTGGTTTGAATTATTTACACTGAGATTGACTTGATGAGCAGCCTATCAGGGTCTTATTTTGGTGATAACACTTTCCCTCCTATATAATCTCTTATCTACCATGAATACAACCCTTCAAATTAACCTTCTCATGAAATTTCTTTGATTAATATATATCTAGATTTGTGATGAGAAGAATCTTTCGAATTGCATAATGTAGTCATCGAAGTTGTAAAATATGATCAAACAAATGACATAGATGGTTGCCATCTGGTTAATAGTGGTCTCATTTAAATCAGTGAAAGAAACCAACCTCACACAATGTAGAATTTGATTCAATCTTCAAAATATGATTTTACAATCCTTGAGGGTTCCAGGACTTTCCAGGGAGGCAAGGAACTTCAAGTTCCATTCATGGTTATGTCAAGATCTCATGACTCTAGTAAGATCCCTAAACTGAGTTAGGTTTGGTTTTCCTCAGAAAATATTTCTCTTTGCATGGTTTCACTAGTTGTAAATTCCTTCTTGAAATATGTTTTGGATTGTGGATGTAATCTTCCGAACTTTCAAGTTTTGGGTTGTGCTATATTATTTCCACATAGTTAATAGGGGGTTGGAGGGGTACCCGTAACCCCACTTTATAGGGTCCAGGGCATCGCCCCAGAAAATTTTGGTTTTGGACCCTATGTTAGGTTGGGCGGACCCACCTATGGTTTTGTGCATGATTTTCGCACATGTTTTTTGGATGCAATGGTTTTCGGTCCATGGTATTGGATGCTTCGGCATGTATAAATATGTATTGTACTTGAAAGAATTAATGAAAAATCAAGCTGGTCCCGGTTTTGGTTCAGGGAAAATCTTGTCATATGTGTTTTATGTTTTGCTCTCGCATGTTTTTTTTCTATGATTTAGAATTCATATGCAGGTAATTTCTGTACGGGGTTAAAACCTACATTTGGTATCAGAGCTGTTTTGGCTTCAAGGGGATGCCTTTGTTGCTGAGGGGTTTCGCTCGGGCCTGTGGTAGACCCTGTTCAGTGGCAGATCTGCGAGATCGATTCTGGTGGTGAAAGAAGATGGCGAGCAGTGGAAAGATAGAGATTGAGAAGTTCAATGGTCAGAGTTTTGAGTTGTGGAAACTCAAGATGGAGGATCTGTTTGTGGATAAATATCAGTGGATCGCGGTAGATCCGAGTACTAAACCAAAGGGTGTGATTGATGAAGAATGGAAGAAGTTGGATCGGAAGGCAAAGAGCACAATACGATTGTGTGTCTCAGATTCAGTATTGTTGAATGTATCAGGGGAAGCTACGGTGAAGGCTTTGTGGGAC
>APFE030315542.1:16084-38473 GCA_000404065.3 Pinus taeda
AGTGAAGGTATATAAACCCTAAGATAAATATTATAAACACTAAGAAAAACATGGTTGACAATGGTTGACCATGGTTTATTTTCATATTCAGACAATCCTTGTCACAATGCGATGTTGAACCATGGTTGACCTTGGTTAACCATGGTTGATTTTCATAGAAACAAAATCTTTGTGACAATGTGACGTTCAACTATGGTTGACGATGATTATCATATTGGAACAATCTTTGTCATAATTCAATCTTGGAGCATGGTTGAAGAAATGATTGATTTACATATTGATACAATCTTTGTCACAATGCGACGTTGGACCATGGTTGACCATGGCTGATTTTATAAAACATGATTAACCATGATTGAGCATGGTTGAATAATATTAAACCGAAGGGAATAATCTTATAATCCCTAAGTTAAATATTTTAAACACTAAAGTAAACATGGTTGACCATGGTTGATTTTTATATTGAGACAATCCTTTTCACAATGTGACATTGGACCATGGTTGACCGTGGTTAAGACAATTTATAAAAATTAAAATAAACATGGTTGGATGTGGTGATATTCATATTGTGACATTGGACCATGGTTGACCATGGTTAAGAATGTTATAACATCCTAATAGTTCCAAGTATGTGAAAGCCTTTCCCCATAAGAAAAATATGGAAAGGTTGCAAAACAACTATGTTTTTATTAAGGTGAATTCAATTTAATCATCTCAGTCCCCAATGCCTGAGCAGCCATATCTTAATATCTGAGATATATGCATCGTAATGCCAACTGAATTCTAATTGGCATTCCATTACTAAGTTTTCCTTTTATTAGTTAAAAAGGATGAGATCATTCATCTCAACATTGGAATTATACTATCAAACTCATAATATAATAACCATAAAATCATTAATATAACAATCAAACTCGTGCTATAAAAAACGTATAGTAATCGTTTCACATTAAAACATATAGTAATCCTTTCAGACTTGTGCTATACCTCCATAATCTCATATGGATTTTTAGAAATGATTACATATAGCAGGCTTTGGAATAATATTTTTAGAAATCCGATGAATAGCAGCCATGTACTATTAATCAAATATCTAAATTAATATTTCAAACTCGACAATTCACTAATTGTTCAAGGTTGACCATTATTATTTATAATTCCTTGGGAAATAGACCATAATATACATAAGCAAGAGCAAAAGATTCCAGATAAGCACTGATTGAGAGCAAAGCCAATTTGACCGTTGGTGGAATAGAAGGAAACCCCAATATGCTGTTGCTGATTATTCCCCAAGATATATAGATCAGAGTCGGTGTGCGCAAAGGCAAAGCAATGAGTATGATATAATTGTAAGGTGTGTTTTAAATATAAAATTTAAGACAAAAACAATTTGAGACAAAACTTTATATTTAAGAAAAAAATATTTTAAGATAAAGCTTTAAATTTAAAAAAATTTTAAGACAAAACTTTATATTTAAGACAAAAGTAGTTTGAGACAAAAATATTTTAAGACAACTTCATATTCAAGACACAAACAATTTGAGACAAAAATATTTTAAGACAAAACCCATTTTAAACAAAAACATATCAAATTAAGAATTGACTGAGGATACCTTTGCTCTTGTAGCTAGGTACTCATCCATTAAATCAATTCTTGCTCTGGCTATGCGGATGGGGTGGAAGATCCACCAAATGGAAGTAAAAACAACATTTCTCAAAGGGGTTATTGAGGAGGAGGTGTACATCGAGCAACAAGAAGGTTTTGAAACATTTGAATGGATGTCTCATGTGTGTAGACTCAAGCGAGCATTGTATTGTCTCAAACAAGCACCTACTGCTTGGTACACGAGGATCAATAGTTATCTCACTGATTTGGGTTTCACCAAAAGTGAAGCGGATGCAAACCTAAATCATATGTTGGTAGAAGGTAAATTTCTTGTTATTTTCTTATATGTTGATGATTTGATTTTAACTAATGATGTGCAGCTGATCAAATCTTGCAAGGAGGATCTTAGAAGGGAATTTGAAATGAAGGACATGGGTCTTATGCACTACTTCCTCAGGTTCAAAGTATGGCAAGACAATGGGGAATTGTTTGTCTCTTAAGGCATGTATGCAAATGAGATACTGCAAAGATTCTGCATGGAGAGTTGTAAACCCATGGAGACACCTCTAGCAAACAACTGGAGGAAGGACGATTCCACCTCAAATGAAGTGGATGCTACCATTTATCGGCAGCTAGTGGGTTCACTCATGTATCTTGTGAACACATGACCATATATGTGTTATGTATTCAACCAGCTAAGCCATATAGTTAGGCCAACCAAATTATTTTGGAAGGTAGTTAAGCATGTTTTACGGGACCTCAGAGTCACTACGTAGTTTGGACTATGGTATAGATGGGAATAGGGAGTGAATTTGTGTGGCTTCACAGATGCAAATTCGACGTGAAGTCCATAAGACCGAAAGAGTACATCAGGTGGAATTTTCAGTGATGGGTTTTCAGTTGTTTCTTGGTACAACATGAAGCAAATATATGTGGTGCTCAGCTCGGTAGAAGTAGAATACATGGCTGCAAGTCAAGAAACATGTGAGGTGATATGGATGAGAAAGATACTTGTTGGACTATTTGGATAGATGATGGATCTAACTGTGATCTACTGTGATAATCAGAGTTGTATCAAACTCTATGAGAATCTTGTATTTTGCAATTGATCCAAGCATATAGATATCTGGTATCACCATTTACAAGGCTGTGTGTAGAGGAAATTAATGTTGCTACACTACATTCCGACAGTGGAACAAGATGCTGACATTTTGAAAAAAGATTTGTCAAGAGGGAAGTTCGAGTTCCACAGGTGCATGATAGGGGTGGTTGATAATCCCTTTCTTGCTGAGAGGGAGTGTTGAAAATGGAGCAAGAAATTCTCAATTTGATTTTTCCTTGATTAAATTGATAAAATTTGAATTTTCATATCAACAAACAACTTGGATTTAGTTAACTTGTGTGACATGGCTTGTGTCCCATGGTTTACTCAGAAAATTGGAGTTGGAGGAGTTAGAGTTTAGCTAAGCATGTGCAATTGCTAATTTGTATCAATCAAAGTCAATTATCTAAAATTGTTTTCAGTTAAATTAGTTCCAATTGTTGGAGGAACTAGTAGAAGGTGTGGGACTTCAGTGGCGAGACACATGTGGATGGCGATTGGAAAGCGAGTTTTGAATTAATGAATCCAAAAATAGAGATTGTTGATGATGGTGAAGGTTCCAATAAATAAGTGAATAACATGTGTGATCTAGGTGGTATGATTGTAGTTGATGATCTTTGCATCAGAGTTTGAGGAATTTACATTTGAGAATATATTCAAAAGATGATATTATTGGTATTGACTACACCTTATTTGGAGACATCATTTTTATTGTAGGGGTTGGTACCTTTCCATTGGATGTGGTTGGTGATGTGAAGACTACTCAACTTCTAGTAAAGATTCATACTAACTCTAACAAGTCTATGGATGCTTGTTTACAAAGGGTAACCCCTCTCGACTCAGCTCATTGGATTCTTTGTTTGTACATGCTATTTATTGTTCTAAACTTTCCTTCTCCAAGGGGTTGAGACTATTTGCTTCATTTATTTTACATGTCCCAGTGAAAGAAGAAGAATGGAGCTTTTCTCCACAACTTTTCCATTTTGCTAAGTTACAAATAAAAAGAGTCCAATTCTAAAGCCAATAGACTAATAGCCTCTTGATATACCTTTAGCGAGCTATGAATAGCTCTCACCTATCACTATAGCTCAATGAAATGACATCTAATAGCTTTAGCAAGAAAGAGTCCAATTTTATGCCCAAGACACTAATATAAATGGAATAGTTGTGAAGGCAATGATCTCCATTGAGGATTTCCATTTTTGTTGCAACAAACAAGAAGAATCTTGGTGTTGGAGGAAGAGATAAAAGATCTCTACCAAAAACACAATATCATTGCTCTCCTGGTGCCATTAATTTTTGTCAACTCATTTGAATACAGTGAATGCATAAGGATTTGTTAGTATCTATGAAATTTTCTCTCTTTCCAATAGAAAAATAGGTTCATCCTAATATTAATATATAAAATAAGGTTCACTAATATGCATGGGTCAATTTTGTTTGATGATTCTAATTCTCCAAAGGATATATTTTTTTGATTTTTGTTTGGTATAAGATATGGTGATACCTTTAAATATGTGCTAAAGTTTGTGTAAAACTAGAAGTGGAACAACAAGTTGGGGTTTGAATTTCCTTTCTAGTTGTAGGCTAGATGAGATTTCTATCGAAACGTTTTGTGGCCCAAAATAGAATAATATTTGGATGGAAAGGTTTGTTATGGGTGGTATATTTTTTAGCCCTTCAACTCATTAGATTCTTTGTTTGTTCATGGTATTTATTTTTCTCAAATTTATTTTTCCAAGGGGTTTATACTATTTGCTTTATTCATTTATCATGGACCAGTGAAAGAAGAAGAATGCTACTTGTCTCCACAAATTTTCCATTTCGCTAAGTTACAAATAAAAATCATCCAATTCTATATCCAAGAGACTAATAGACTCTTGATACACCTTTAGTGAGCTATGCATAAAGACCTTGGATGAGGGTATAACTACAATCTAGGTTTTTGAGCTCAGGAGTTGGTTGTTACACACATTTAAAATCTATCGCTTTTTGCATTTGATCATTGTTTGCATACTAATGTTTTATATTCTAGATCATTTGATTAAAATTTATAAGTGTATATAAATTAATTTCATGATTTAGCAGTCATATTTTTATGTAAATGAAGCTTCTATAGCTTCAAGAAAGACCTTTCCTAGAGTGGACAATGACGTAGTGCAAAAAGTTATATGATGGCAAGTGCTTTGTTCCGAGTGTTTGGCTTATTATCTTCAATTTATTGGTTATATCATTTTTTCCACTTCTTTCATCTTAAATTGCTTCTTTCACATTTTATGCTCATGTTTCTTGGGCTGTATTGATATCATTTTTTTGGTTTTGCTTTAGATATCTTAGTGAATTGTTGTCCCTATCTTTTAAATCAATGGTTGCAGATTCTTCACTGGCATCATAAAGTGGAGGCAAAAAGTTGCAACTATTTTTAGTGCCATGTTTATACTGTTCACCATCCTATAAGTACTTGAAATATCCAAAACCAACCCCATTATAGTTGGAACCAAATTCCCACAATCTAGCTATGTTAGCATGATCAATACGATCCAATGTTTCATGATGAGAATAAATTAACAATGCCATATTTAGGGATCTCATGTAATCACTCTCGTTCATGGATGATATAGTGTAATTCCATTAATTTTTTTTTGAATTTGGATTATAAAAACAGGAACCTTCAATTGGGTTCAAGATGTTGTAGCCATGCAATGTATTTGAAACTGGGAGTCCTTGAACTTGCAAACCATTGTTACATTGTAATATATATTGCAAATCACTATTCTTACTTTTTTTGTTTTAGAGATGGTTAAAATTCTTGAATTTTTAACAACTTACTCTCATTGCCAATAGTTTTGGATTCTTTGAAGAAGAACTATGGTAAATTAATATGTACTTTGGAAGCCTCAATATCCTTTGAGATTATCTCACCGTTAACAAGCTCTTTATTTATCCAAGAGTTCTAGTAATTTTAAATATCATTTTTTATTTTGCTAGGTGGATGGAATGCTATGTATGCCCACCTACACATATTTAATCCATTAAAATATATCTTAATTTCAATCCTTTAATGCACCACCACGAACTAATAAATCAATGAAACTTAAACCAACATGTTTCTAAAAACGGTATGCAGACGAATGATAAGCTTTTATTCATTTGGACTTAAACTACCTCAATTGATATCAACTCCCAAGTAGTTGATCCATCATAATTTGTAACTCTTTCTATAATGAACGTTGAAGAACTGCCATGAAAGTAAATATGAATCGATGCACAATAATGCTAAAAAATACCTTAGTTTTGGTTGTTGTTAGGAATCTTATTGTTGGGCAAGGAGGGTTTATAGAAATATGCATTGTTGGTCCCACATTTGTTCAACTAATATTTCCGCAAGGATGGAGTTTTAGGAGTCTCTCGATTTATTGGAGATTTGAAAAAGAAACATGGCCTTACCTTCCCTGCACTAGAGGAAAACTTGGAGTGGAGTCACCATGCCGAGCCTTAAAAATCTATTTTCCCTACTAGGCTCATTGTGCAGAGTCCTAAAAAGCTATTTTACGGGCTATTGATGTGATGATTAACTAAAGAAACTTTACTGACTGCATTCAATGGTTATCTGGTTAAACCCATGATAGGAGAATAACAATGTTCAAAGCTGATGAGTGAAGCCCAATAAATGCCATATGGCCAGAGCTAGATCCTTCGAAGGAGAGTCTCAAAACTAACCCTATCTTTGTGATTCATCATTCTCAGTCATGGTTAAGGCTGCATTCACACTTATGTTGATCGGGCTATTGAAAAGGATCTATTAGATTTTGCACAACATCAAAAAAACAAAGCATGTTGAAACATAACAACATATTATGGAAGTGGGATAGAGAAAGTGTTAAAGAGTTACCACATGTAACATCCCTCACTAGGGATTCCTCGAAAAACCTTAGGAACACTAGATATTTTTTTTTTTTAAATAACATCTTTAGAGTGCACTCAAAAAACACTACCTCTAGACAAAAAATAACATCAACCATATATATAAGTAATTAAAAAAATCAAAATCTTTCAACAGAGCAACAAATTAATTGAGAGTTTATTGATTTATTATAGTTCATAGTCTCTCTTTAGAGTTTGGACTTTAATCTATGAGACATGAATATGGGAGTATTTTTCTTATTAGTCCTTGTCATCTATGACATCGAACTATAGTAATCCATTGTATTATTTAGCATTAGTACTTGTGCATATTAATCCAAAGTTTTTATGAACTTTACCTTGTTCATTAAATGATTGTTGTTCCCAACCTATCAATGTATCAATTCAACTTTGAGGACCAATAAGATGATTGATGGTCTTATTTGGCCTGTTCCCAAGGTATACAAACCATATCATTGATATTATCCATATAATATCTCTGTTCCGTGCATTTATTTGATTCATATTTTGAAGATTTGAAACTAATGCTAACATTAGTTTATAAACATTAAATGCTACCTATAACCATGGAAACACTGAAGAGGGCCATATGGTTGTGTGCATGTTGGTGTGGTGTATAAGGAAAGAAACACTTGTTTGTCTCTTATTCTTCTCCTAAGAAAAATCAACAACTACCTTCAAATTTAGTTGCAACTCTAGACTTCTTAGCAGGGTTCACAGTCTGTACTCTTCTTTAGCTTGGCAAACCAACTTCAACTCTGAATGCTTTAGCTTGAAAATACAAATTCAACTACAAGGCCACTGATTTGATCTCTAAAAATGGAGTTGTGGTCAGCGCTGGTGCTAGTGGGATCTAATACTTGTCCAAGATGTCTAACATTTGCATCTGCGCTTTGGTAAATGCATCTCACATAAAACTGCAAACATTTGAGGGAAGACGATATCCATAACCATGCTCGATAAAAATTTCATTTGGAAGTATGTGATGGTGGAGTTGAAAGGATCGATAGAAATGTCATTTCTAGGTACCGCGTATGCTAAGAAAAATGTCATATTTTGATTCTAGAAATTTCACTTGGAGGTACCGAGTATGCTAATAAAAATTTGATATTTTTATTCTAGCAATTTCAATTGGAGGTATCAAGTATGCTGAGAAAAATGTCATATTTTGATTCTTGTAACACTTATCTGTTGAGTAGAGAACTTACTGGAAAAATACCATTATAGGGATATTCCATTCTATTTCAACAAGTTATATGATGTGGAACTATCCAGCTAGGTTTGACAACACATTTTTTCACACTTATCAACTCTCCCTGTTTATTAACCCTTCAAGCTTGTCCTCATGCAATCAAACTGCAAAACAAAAATAAACCTAATCCACTCGCATAAGACATCATAACCTATATGAAAATCTCTAAACCCACCCTATTGGGGGTTTGAATCCTGATTTCATGCATCTGTTAGACTCAGGACTAGCTCGCATGTCGATTAGTCCACTGATATATCTAACTTATCCTCATGCATGAGAGTTGGAATAGATTGGGGGACATGCAAATGCTAAAATCAAGGTGTATGGGGTGGTGGATTCCATGCACCAATCCTACCTCATGTTGTTGTTTTTGGTACTTGCAGTATTGTTTTACACTAACCTTCAAATAATCAAAATAACAATTTGTGATGTCAACCTTGTTAATGTTATAACTTCATATGTACTCTTATCACCTGCTTATGTCTTCTCTTCATTGTTGTAATACAATCAATTTAGTGTTTAGTTATGAGTAATCACCATAACAAAAGCGAGAGAAACTTTTAACCTTTAAGTATATTTTTTTGCATAGTAAGATATTGTTGTAATCTACTCTAATATCATCTGTAAAAAACCAAACACCTTCAGTGTTATCCAAGCTATAAGGTCAACTTCTTTGGAAACACACAATGGGAGAGAGAGATATTATCACTTTAAAATTCAACTTCCTTGTGATAATGGCTATAGGTATCACTTGAGATGAACGTAACACTAATTTAATCAAATTTTTTAATTAAAAACATTTTAGTCTATGAAGAAAGCTCAATTATAGATTCCCCCATTATATAAATAGTAAGATCCAAACTTTAATCCCTATAAAAGTTTACCTAAAAAAATAAAAAGTAGCTCAACTATGGATTGCCATATTATATAAGTAGTAAGATCCAAAATTCAATCCTCATAAAAGTTTACCTCAAAAAAATAAAAATAAAACAAATTAAAACTTAATGTAGTATTAAAAACAATCCAGTTAACAAGAAAATGATTTAATTTAATTAACCAAAATGCTTGACGCAATCTATAACAGACTGGAAACAATAACAGATATAAATAGAAAAGGAAAATATGCATCATATACTATACAAAAAATACAAACAAGAAATACACCATAAACCTTTGAAAAAAAGTGGGTTGTCTCTAAGTGAAAAGGATAATCTTAATGTCGCTGCAACTTATACCATAAGTAAAGTATGGTTATTAAACTTTGAGAACTCCATGAAACAAAAAGGAGATAACTTATGTAGCATGTATGGTCATTTCCCTTTCACAACCCCACACATGCACCACTATGTAACTCGACAAAATGTTCTAATGAACCACGATAGTGGTATGTATGCTATCATCTTACGAGCAACGTATACTTCGTTCACTACCAATAACTAAGAGGTGAATAACAACCATTGTGCTATGAGTATACATTGTTTTATCTATGGATAACCTTTTTCATAATGTAACGCTGGACCATGGTTGATTTTCATATTGAGAAAATCTTTATCACAATGTGGCATTGGGTCGAGGTTGACCAAGATTATAAACCCAATGGATTTATATTAAACCGAAATATTAATATTATAAACCATATGAATAATATATACCCAAGGGAATGATATTATAAACCCAAGGGAATAATAAACCCTAGCGATAAAAATAATAAACCCACGATATATAAACCCTAAGATAAATATTATAAACACTAAAATAAACATGGTTGATCATGGTTGAGAAAATCCTTGTTACAATGTGACGTTGGACCATGGTTGACCATGCTACATCATGATTGATTTTCATATCACGACAATTTTTGTTACAATGCGGTGTTGAACCATGGATGACCATGCTTGATTTCATATTAAGGCAATCTTAGTCACAATGCGACACTTGATCATGGTTGACCATGGTTTACCATGATTGATTTTATAAACCCAATGAAATAATAAACCCAAGGGAATAATATTAAACCTAAGGGACAAATATTATAAAACCAAAGTATATAAACCCTAAGATAAATATTATAAAAAATAAAATAAACATCGTTGACAATGCTTGACCATGGTTGATTTTCATATTGAGAAAATCCTTGTCAAAAAGTGATGTTTGACCATGGTTGACCACGCTTAACCATCGTTGATTTTCATATCAACACAATCCTTGTGATAATGCGATGTTCGACCATTGTTGACCATGATTGACCATGGATGCTCATGTTTGATTTTATAAAACATGGTTGACCATGGTTGATCAAGGTTGACCATGATTGACCATGCTTGACAGTGGTTAACAATGATTGTCATATTAAGACAATCTTTGTCAATGCGATGTAAATTATAATCCCAAGGTATATAAACCCTACGATAAATACAATAAACCCTAAAATAAACATGGTTGAGCATGGTTGATTTCCATTTTGAGCTAATCTTTGTCACAATGTGATGCTAGATCATGGTTGACCATGATTGATTTTAATATCGAGACAATCTATCGCAATGCGATGTTGCGTTATGGTTGACCATTGTTGATTTTCATATTGAGACAATCATTGTCACAATGCAAAATTCGACCATGGTTGGTTATAACTGACCATGGTTGACCATGATTGATATTGTAAATCTAATGGAATAATAAACCCAAGGCATTGATATTATAAACCCAAGGGAATAATGTTAAATCCAAGGGACAAATATTATAAACCCAAAATACATAAACCTTAAGATAAATATCATAAACACTAAAATAAAGATTGTTGACAATGGTTGACCATGGTTGATTTTTATTTTGTGATAATCCTTGTCACAATACGACCTTGGACCATGGTTTACCATGCTTAACCATCATTTATTTTGATATTAACATAGTCTTTGTGATAATGTGGCCTGATGAGCCCCAAATTGAGTAACTTATTGGGCTCATTTGGCCTAATTATCCTTGTTCAATCCTTGTTCAATCCTTCATTTTTCATAGCTTATGCATTATTTTTCAGTATGTTTATGTTATTTGTACGAATAAGGGTAGTCACTCTTCCTAGGTGGCTAACCCGTGCTTATTTCAGGTTTTTTTTACACATGTTGGAGCAAAATCGAGCAATCATGGGCTAGAAGACAACCAAACTTGAGGTGAGGATTCATGCGGGGGTTGTCTATGACATTAAATAGCCCTTCCTCAGGATCTTCATCCCAAACTCCGAGCTCCAAAGACCACCAAACCCTGATCTAGAAGGTAGCCAAGCAGATTTTGGAAGGGACTATCTACTCACAGTTTGGACAACCAAGCCCCATAGATTTAGGATGCCAGCTAGGGCCCTCGTGGTGTATAAATGATAAGGCCTTAGCCTTTGTAAGGTACTTTTGAAATCATTGCATATTTCTACACTACAGTGCTGTGAGCTTTAGCTTGTTCTCTTGTAGCCATTTTGGCATAACTCTTGACTTATGACTATTTTTTGATAATGAGAAGCAGCCTGATTTTATATCAACTCTGAGTTTTCTATAGGAGCCGTAGCTCTTAGGGTTGGGCCCAACCTGAGAGCCTAGGGTCTCCTTTATGTACTGTTATCTTTCCTTTATGCATCATTGTTTTCCTTTTATTGCATTTGAAACATATTTCTGTTAGGTAGATTAAGTTGTGTTGTTTAACTAGGTCATTGTATATGAATATAATTGCTTCATATGTTTAGGATAGATTGGTAGGATAGTAATAGGGAAAAAAGCTCCAGAAAAGGGTCAACAACACTTTCGGTTTCACCTCTCCCTTATTGGATCAGGGGCTGGAATTGAAGTAACCGTGCTATCCCAAACAAAAACACTAGTTTGCTTTACCATGCAATCCTTAGTGTACTTTTTCCATTTGCAGAAGTTGGTTATGCATTTAAATCTCTGAAATGTTTCATTGCATAGTTGATATACATGGTTCTCTTTCAAATAAAGCTATTGTTCATTCACTTTATTGTTAGTTAGATTAGATTAGCTAGGACTTTGATTATTTGCAAGACTTTGTTGATTCAGTTGAATGTACACAGTGCAGGGAATCTCTACCACTCTTTCATCCACCTAAGCCTCATCAGAGCCATATGTTCCATCTCCTAGCTAGGTTCCTTGTCTCACATCTGTCCTTTTGCCCACGTAACCCTACCTTTTTGTGCAATCATTGTTTCAGCCTTCTTTGAGCCAATTCAGCCTTCTACGCCTTCTCACCACTCCATCCACGAGTCCTTGGGCCACTCCAGTACCCTATCCTACCCCCACATCCATTCATGCATCTTCCCTCACTCACCCATCCTCTAAAATCCAATTTTTAAACATCCTATAGAAGTTTCTGAACATCGTGTAGAAATTCCTGAACATCATGTAGAACCCCTGCAAACTTCCTTTAGAAGCTCACAAATGAGGTTTCTTGATATCCAAACTTTGTGAAACTCTTTGGAAGGGTGTTAGGGACTCCTTAGACCCTCTCTAAACCTTCTCGACCTATTCCAAGCATTTCTCCTCCTTGATCCACCCCTGCACAGTCAAAGAACAATGAAAGCATATGCATGATGAAACTGACGACTTAATCAAAAATACAAAAAGATGTTTTCTTAGGATAGAGGTGGTCTAGACACATGTATTTTACATTCATATAAGTAATGGCATCTCTTTCAGTAGTTTGCATTCTCTTCTTTGCATCAGTAGGACTAGCTGGTAGAATTAGGGTTTGCTAGGGTTGCGTTTTCCTTCGGTTTTTAATCTCTTTTCGCAAATACATTAGCTTCCTTCGAGTTAGCTTTCATCCATCAATTAAAAATATTCTTCTAAGAGCTTATAGAAGTTGGCTTAAGCTCCTAGTGGACTTGTGCCAGCTGACCAAGTGACAGTTGCGACAAGAGCTAGTACTTGTGCATACAACACCGTCGCTTCCAAGTTTGTTACGAACTACCGGGTTGATAAAAGTAAAGGAGGGAGTCCCAGGAGTTGCAACATTATTGCTGAAATATTGGAGCCGACCATGGCCTTCGACCATAGTTGACCATGATTGACCATGGATGACCATGTTTTATTTTATAAAACATGGTTGACCGTGGTTCACCAAGGTTGACCATGATTTACCATGGTTGATGATGCTTATCATATTGAGACAATCTTTCTCATAATGCGACATAAATTATAAACCCAAGGTATATAAAATCTAAGATGAATATTATAAAACCTAAAATAAACATGGTTGAGCATGGTTGATTTCCATATCGAGACAATCCTTGTCACAATGCAACAATGTACCATGGTTGAGCATGCTTGACCATAATTTATTTTTATATCGAGATAATTTATCGCAATACAACGTTGGACTATGGTTGACCATGGTTGGCTATGATTAACCATGGTTGAACATGATTGGTATTATAGACCCAAGGGAATAATAAAACCAAGGGACTGATATTATAAACCTAAGGGAGTAATAAACCTAAGGGATTAATACTAAAACCCCAAGGGATTATGAACCCAAGGGAATAAATTAAAACCAAGGGACTAATATTATAAACTGAAGGTATATAAACCCTAAGATAAGTATTACAAAAACTAAGATAAACATGGTTGACCATGGTTGATGTTCATATTGAGACAATCCTTGTCACAATGCGACGTTGGACCATGGTTGACCATGCTTAACCACGGTTGATTTTCATAACAACAAAATTTTTATGAAAATGTGACGTTCAACCACGGTAGACCATGATTGACCATGGTTGACTATGATTATCATATTGAGACAATCTTTGCCATAATGCGATGTTATTCATTGCTTTGCCTTTGCGCACACTGACTTTGATCTATATATCTTGGGGAATAATCAGCAATAGCATATTGGGGTTTCCTTCTATTCCACCAACGGTCAAATTGGCTTTGCTCTCAATCAGTGCTAATCTGGAATCTTTTGCTCTTGCTTATGTATATTATGGTCTATTTCCAAAGGAATTATAAACAATAATGGTCAACCTTGAACAATTAGTGAATTGTCGAGTGTGAAATATTAATTTAGATATTTGATTGATAGTACTTGGCTGCTATTCATCAGATTTCTAAAAATATTATTCCAAAGCCTGCTATATGTAATCATTTCTAAAAATCCATATGAGATTATGGAGGTATAGCACAAGTCTGAAAGGATTACTATATGTTTTAATGTGAAACGATTACTATATGTTTTTTATAGCACGAGTTTGATTGTTATATTAATGATTTTATGGTTATTATATTATGAGTTTGATAGTATAATTGCAATGTTGAGATGAATGATCTCATCCTTTTTAACTAATTAAAGGAAAACTTAGTAATGGAATGCCAATTAGAATTCAATTGGCATTACGATGCATATATCTCAGATATTGAGATATGGCTGCTCAGGCATTGGGGACTGAGATGATTAAATTGAATTCACCTTAATAAAAACACAGTTGTTTTGCAACCTTTCCATATTTTTCTTATGGGGAAAGGCTTTCACATACTTGGAACTATTAGGATGTTATAACATTCTTAACCATGGTCAACCATGGTCCAATGTCACATTGTGAAAAGGATTGTCTCAATATAAAAATCAACCATGGTCAACCATGTTTACTTTAGTGTTTATAATATCTAAATTAGGTTTTATAAGATTATTCCCTTCGGTTTAATATTATTCAACCATGCTCAATCATGGTTAATCATGTTTTATAAAATTAGCCATAGTCAACCATGGTCCAACGTCACATTGTGACAAAGATTGTATCAATATGTAAATCAATCATTTCTTCAACCATGCTCCAAGATTGCATTATGACAAAGATTGTCTCAATATGATAATCATCGTCAACCATAGTTGAACGTCACATTGTCACAAAGATTGTGTTTCTATGAAAATCAACCATGGTTAACCAAGGTCAGCCATGGTTCAACATCGCATTGTGACAAGGATTGTCTCAATATGAAAATAAACCATGGTCAACCATTGTCAACCATGTTTTTCTTAGTGTTTATAATATTTATCTTAGGGTTTATATACCTTCACTTTATAATATTAGCCCCTTGGATTAATATATTCCCTTAGGTTTATTACTCCCTTGGGTTTATAATATCAATCCCTTGGGTTTATTATTCCCTTGGATCTACAATATCAACCATTGTCAACCATGGTTAAGCATAGCCAACCATGGTCAACCATGGTCAAATGTCACATTGTGACAATGGTTGTCTTCTTATGAAAATCAACCATGGTCAACCATAGTCCAACATCACATTTCTATAGATTGTCTCGAAATGAAAACTAATCATGGTCATGCATGGTCCAACGTCGTATTCTAACAAGGATTTTGTCAATATGGAAATCAACAATGCTCAACCACGGCTGACCATGTTTATTTTAGAGTTTTTAATATTTATCTTAGAGTTTATATACCTTGGGTTTATAATTTACATCTCATTATGACAAAAATTGTCTCAATATGATAATCATCGTCAACCATGGTAAATCATGGTCAACCTTGGAAAACCATGGTCAACCATTTTTTATAAAATAAAAAATAAGCATCAATGGTCAATCATGTTCAACTATGGTTGAAGGTCATATTGTCACAAAGATTGTGATGTGAAAATCAACCATGGTTAACCATGGTCCAATGTCACATTGTGACAAGGATTATCTTAATATGAAAATAAACCATTGTCACAATATTTATTTTAGCGTTTATAATATTTATCTTAGGGTTTATAATATTTTCCCCTTGGGTTTAATATTATTCCCTTGGGTTCATAATCCCTTGGGTTTTAGTATTAATCCCATTGGTTTATTATTCCAATGGGTTTATAATATCAATTCTTTGGGTTTATTATTCCCTTGGGCTTATAACATCAATCATGGTCAACCATGGTCAACCATAGCCAGCCATGGTCAACCATGGTCGAATATCTCATTGTGACAACGATTGTCTCAATATGAAAATTAATCGTGATCAACTATAGTCCAATGTCGCATGCGACAGATTGTCTCGATATAAAAATCAATCACAGTCACGCATGATCAACCATGGTCCAACATTGCATTGTGACAAAGATTGTCTCAATATGGAAATCAAGCATGGTCAACCAAGTTCATTTTAGGGTTTATAATATTTATATTAGGGTTTATATACCTTGGTTTTATAATTTACGTTGCATTAACAAAAATTGCCTCAATATGAAAATCTACCATGGTCAACCATGGTCGAATGTCGCATTATGAAAATGATTGTCTCAATATGAAAATCAACCATGGTCAACCATGGTTCAATATAACATTATGAGAAATATTATCTCAATATTGAAATCAACCATGTTGAACCATGGTCAACCATGTTTATTTTAGGGTTTATAATATTTATCTTAGTGTTTACATGCCTTGGGTTTATAATTTATGTCGCATTCACATAGATTGTCTCAATATGATAATCGTAATCAACCATGGTCAACCATGTTCAATCATGGTCAACCATTTTCAACCATATTTTATAAACTAAAACATGGCCATCCATGGTCAATGATGGTCAACCATGGTTGAATGTTGCATTGTCACAAAGATTGTATTAATAGGGAAATCAACGATGGTTACGCAAGGTCAACCATGGTCGAACGTCGTATTTTGACAAGGATGGTCTCAATATGAAAATCAACCATGGTCAACCATTGTCAACGATGTTTATTTTAGTGTTTATAATATTTATCTTAGGCTTTATATACGTTGGGTTTATAATATTTGTCCCTTATGTTTAATATTATTCCCTTGGGTACATAATCCCTTGGGGTTTTAATATTAATTCCTTGGGTTTATTATTCACTTGGGTCTATAAGATCAAGGATGGTCTCAATATGAAAATCAACCATGGTCAACCATTATCAACGATGCTTATTTTAGTGTTTATAATATTTATCTTAGGCTTTATATACCTTGGGTTTATAATATTTGTTCCTGAGTTTTAATATTATTCCCTTGGGTATATAGTCCCTTGGGGTTTTACTATTAATCCCTTCGATTTATTATTCCCTTAGGTCTATAAGATAAAGCTGTTGGGCTTATTATTCCATTGGGTTTATAATATCAATCATGTTCAACCACTATCAATCATGGTCCAATGTCATATTGTCACAAAGATTGTGTTGAAATGAAAATCAACCATTGTCACAGATGTTTATTTTAGCATTTATAATATTATCTTAGGCTTTATATACCTTGGGTTTATAATATTTTTCCCTTGGGTTTTTAGTATTTATCCCTAGGGTTTATTATTCCCCTGGGTTTATAATATCAATCATTTTCAACCATGATCAACCATGGTCAACCATGTTTATTTTATTTTAGGGTTTATGATATTTATCTTAGGGTTTATATACCTTATGATTTTAATATTAATCCCTAGGGTTTATTATTCTATTTCGTTTTTAATATAGATCATGGTGAACCATGGTCCAATGTTGCATTGTGACAAATATTGTCTTAATATGCCATGGCCCAACGTCACATTATGACAAATATTTTGTTGATTTGAAACTAAATCATGGTCAACCATGGTCCAATGTCACATTGTGATAAGCATTGCCTCAATATGAAAATCAACCATAGTCAACCATGGTTATTTTAGTGTTTATAATCAATAATTGTCTTAACCATGGTCAACCATGGTCCAACATCACATTGTGAGAAATAATATCTCAATATGGAAATCAACCATGCTCAACCATGGTAAACTGTTTGGTCAATTTCGTGTTTCTAAATTGATTTCATTAATTGTTAACCGGGGGCTCGTAAGCTGATGAAGTGAAGGTGTACTATATGTACTTAGGCAACCTCTTGGATCTTTTTGTCGTTTGGGGGTGTTGTTGGTGGTCAATTTATCTTCCTAAGATGGAATGGAGATTTTATAAACAGATGAGTGATAGTGTGTGTAGGGTGATTTCTAAATGAGTGAGTGTGTGTTACTTGGTGGTTTCTAACTACCTTCTAAACTTGCAAAGAAAAAGCTTGAAAGAAATAACTTGAAATGAAACTGAAAGCAAAACAGAAAAAATAACCACTTTCTAATAGCATTAGTCACTACTCATGCTGCTGCAATAAAAAGATAAGAAAAACTACTTTAAAGACTAGTTATAATGTTTAATTCTTCCTAACTCTCTGCTTCCAACATATAGAATTATGTGAAACACGATTAAGAAGTAGTTAGAAATAAGTCTAAAAAGTACTCAAAGCAAGTTGTAATTTATCAATATTCTGATCTCTTAAAGATGAACAGCTTATGATAAAGAGACCATCAATATGTTAGCATACAACTTGAGAAACTAAACTAGAAATCAGTTAGGAAAACAGAGTAAAGGCAGCAAGTATGAATATGACAACTAAAAATACTATTAGAGATAAAGAAAATACACAAAGACACACAATCCCGGGCTAACACCTGCAAAAGACAGTCCTGATCAGTCTAATGTAAATGCTGGAAATCAAATGACAGTGAAAGTAAATCAAATCTGTACATGTGTTAAAGAAAAGGAAAATTGCTGAATTCAAAAGAAGGAAATGGCAAGAACATAAAAGTAAATTACTGTACAAAGGCTGTTATGAACGGGGGCCCTCCATCCACAAAGCCCAAAGAAAAATCAGCTACGTAAAGGAGTCAAACAGCAGTCTTCTATTAATTCATAATGCAGAAATTACAGTCAAAAAGTGCTGAAACAGCAGCTTCAAAACAGAGTTTTTGTGCTCACTAAAAGCGTAGCAATTACATAAATGAAACAACTAAAAACTAATCCTTAAGCGTGCGCAGACGCTGGATTTTATAAGCAAATAAACAAATACCTACTGCATAAAACATGAAACTGAAAATTAACTGACAACATGCTAATTAAATGGTTCAGCAACACGTCAATAGGTCTGTGGGTGATCTAGAAGGTACGGTCGTCATGGAGGTTGAATCCAAGGTTGGATCCTGTCTCCCATGACCTGCATAGAGTCGAGGAGTTGCCATCTGGAGTGACGTAACCTTTCAGCTCACGCAGCACCGTTTGAGCTGGCTTTGTTGACCGAAGTTGGATCCTTGTTGACCGGAGGTATGCGTGGCGTTGCTGACCAAGCCAATAGCACAGGAACCTTCAACACCTTCATTCCCACGTGCCCATGTGATTTGTTTTTCAAAATGACACGTGGAACATGGAGATCAATGAAAAGGCTGCGGAATTGCCAGATAGCTACGGAAACTCTGTGCATATGTCAAAAATCTAGACAAACAATCAAACATTTAGCAAAAGTCAACCAATCATGCTTAAAGACATCAAATGTAATGATCTGGGTAAGTTTATGAGGAAAATAGGGCAAAAGAGAGGGATAAGTGAGGAAACGCTGTAGGTAATGATGGATAATTAGGTGCAAGTTAGAGGCTCTACATACCCCCACTACGAGGGTGTTGCATGTCCTCATGCAATGAAAATATTGTTTAATCCACCTGCTGAGATGCCTATGCTAAGACATCTAGTCTTCTCCTCTTCCTCTGTGTAACTATATTGACTCTTGATCTTTTCATCAAGCATCTGAATCTTAAATTGATCAAATCTCTGCTTAGCTTCCTGCATTTCTTCTTTAGCTTTTTGTTTTCTTTTTGCCAAAGACCCATATGAAGCATTGTATTATCGTGAACCATCTTGTCCACATTGCTCCTTTCCTTCAGTTTCTCATTTTCCTGTTTGATGTGGTGATTTAGTACCTCTAGCTCAAATACTTCTTGCTTCAGTGATTGAACTTGCTGTTCAAGAGGTAGAACAGTGCTTGGACCAGCAACAGCTTGTTCTAATGTCTCCAAGTAGTTATATACTCTCTGTTGATCTGGGTCAATCTCCAGTGACCTCTTTGGACTAGGTTCATGCTCAGATTCAAGTTCATGCTCAAAAGGACTTTCCTCACGTGGAGGACTAGTCTCAACCTGCTCAACATGTGGAGGGCTTTTCTCAAAGTCAAGTCTTGTAGCAACTTTCTCAGGTGTGCCCAAGTCAATAAAGAATGACTCTTTATTCTCTGTGGCCCTCATTTTGCCTTGTAACCTACTGCTCCTCCTTACGGTCGTGATGCTCTGTTTTTCTTCTGGTTGCTTCTGCTTTCGTTTTTGCATCTTCTTGGAAAGGGCAGCCTCATGAAGTTGGGCCAACCTATGTGCCAATGGCTGAGTGTCCTCTTCACTGGAATTTTTAGGAGTGAGGTAGGTTTCCTGGGCTATAGCTTGCCCTTTATCTTTCTTTTGTTTCTTCCTACTCTCCTTTTTCTTTTGAACAATCTCTTGTACAATTTCTTGCAGGGTCTCTGTAATGATTCCTTGGGCTGTTTGGTTAATGTCTACAACAGCCTCAAGGTCAATTTCTTCCTCAGAGTTATGGGTAACATTTTCTTCTTCAACAAGGTCTTGGACAGTTTCTTCTTGGACAACAATTTCTGGGGTAACCTCTTCTCTTTTTCTTCTACTCTTTCTAGGCACAGAGGCTTCTCCTACCTCTTGGAAGTGGTTCCTCACAAGAAATCTTTCCCAGGAATCCCTTTTGGCCTTTAACTGTTCTTCAACTAGTATTTTGACAAGCCCATGATGGTATAAATGTGGCTCAATGTTTCTTGGGTTTCTTTGGACTATGGAGCACATTTTTCTAAGGCTTGAGAGTAAAAAGTATGGAAGGTTAATGTCATGCTCTCCTAAAAAATGCATCATAATTTTGGCATGATAAACATATATAACTCCAAACCTTCCCTCACATGTAAAGAATTTTTGTACTAGTAGAAGCAAAGTTGTCCATTCTTCTTTGACAAGATTAACAGGGATTCCCTTTGTAAAGATGCTAGTGTCCATACCTGGATTCTTTAGAATTTGCTTCCATTGCTGGCCTTGTACTGATCGGTTTTTGAACCATCTCTCCCTAGTTTGTGGTAGTGAAGTGGTTTGTGCCAAACTGCTCTCGGTGACTGTAAATTTCAGATCTCCTATCTCCACTTGGTTGTCTTTGTCCTTGAAAGAACGTGAAAAAGTCTTTGTGACCTCTCTATGACAACCCTTGAATTTTTTTAATGCACTGGAGCCAATTTGCCTTCTCCAAAGCGTCTTTGACTTGGGGATATCCTTCCAGAAATTTGGAGCCCTCTGGCTCTGCCCTCAAAAGTTTACCCATCAGTTCTCTGGCTTGTTTTACAGCTCTGTTTTGGAGAAAGGGTTATACGACTTCAACAGTGGCTTCAACACAACAACTTTACGGCTTCAACATAACAGCTGTAATACACTCACAACAGTGGTCAAAGTTTAGCAGAGGAGAAAAAATGAAGCGGAGTATGGTTACGGTGGCAGAGTAGTGAATAAGGCAGAGCAGTGAAAAACAAGGAAAATGCGGAAGTGAATCAACTGCGTGAATGAGATTATACATGCGTAGGAGGGTTATGAATGATGAGAAGAAACGGTTAAGTCCCTAGACTTCGGTCACGAGTGTACATTTGGCTGTGGAATCATAACGTAGAGAGCCGTAGTACAATTGTCTACGTCACTTAGGTACAAAAATTTAAATGGAAGAGCAGCCGTGTGTGAGCTTTGAAATCGTGATGAATGGTGGCCGTTAGGGCTGAGAGATACGGGGATTTCGGTCGAGTAATGGAGAGGATTGGTAATCATTACATTAAATGGCAAAAAACACAACCCGAAAACCATGCAAAATGTTATAACCGTAGGTTTAGAAATTAGATCATACCTTAGATGTCCACGTTTTGATTCCTTTTGCTAACCTTTCATTGTTTGTTGCTGCTACATGACCTTTTCAAATTTTCTTGCTGATGACTTTTGTACTGCAGATTTCTTCTTAGAACAGACTGTGTTTTTCTATATGCAGGTGCAGAAAGCGTATTGGCTGCAGAATTGGGATATTGGCTGCGGAATTGCTCCTCAGCTGCAGAAACTGCAGTAATACCCTTCTGTCTGCACAAAATAACTTTAGCTGTGTGAAATAAATCTGACAATGACTTTATTTGTGAGATGGAATGTAATGGATGGATGGATGGAAAGAAATGAGGTGGAGTGAGAATGATTGGATGAATGAAATGGTGAATGAAGTGAATGAAATGACGAAATGAAATGGAAGAAGTGAAATGGAATGAAGATGATGGTGGAAAATATAAAGTGTCAGGTGACCCTGATTTTCACCTTATATTTTTTGCATAAGACTGCCAATCCAAGATTGGCTTTCAGGCTTATACACATTTTTCTCTCCTTTTTTTTATATATATATATTTTTTCTAAACAGAAAGAAATAAAGATTAGGCTGATGGAGGAGAAGGATTCTTCTCAACTAGCCTCATTGCAGAACTTTCTTGAAATATTTTGACAAAGTCCTCTTTTCAGAGTGGCTTATGATAGATCTTCAAGCGGTGGCCATTCACAATAAGAGGAGTTTGGAACTCATCAAT
>APFE030315544.1:5537-26111 GCA_000404065.3 Pinus taeda
AAAGAGAGAAAGAGAGATATGGAGAGTGAGAGGAAGAGGGAGGGAGATAGAGACAAATATATATGGGGATGGATAATCGAGGGGGGAAGGGTGGTGGTTAGATAGAGATATATATAAGGACATAGCGAGGGAGATAAATATATAGTTAAAGTGGGGAGAGAGAGGGAGGAAGAGAGATAGAGAGAGGGAGATTTAAAGAGAGAGAGAGAGAGAGTGATGGGGGACAGAAGGAGAGGGATAGTGAGAGAGTGATGGGGACAAGAAGGAGAGAGATAGTGCACAAGTTACTAGAAGAGAGAGAGAAGGAGAGAGAGTGTGAGATAAAGATAGAGCTAGAGTGAAGAGACACACACACATAGAGGAAGAGAGAGAGAGAGAGATAGAGAGATGGAAGTTGATAGAGAAGGAGAGAGGGGTGGAATAAGATATATATAGACTGAAGAGAGAGAAGGGGGTGGAGAGAGAGATAGAGTGAGGGAGTGAGGGAGAAACTAGAAACAAAGAGAGGGAGGGAGGATATAGAGAAGGAAAGAAGGATAAAGGGAGAGAAGGTGGGTCATGGGGAGAGAGGGGGTAGAGAAATAAATATAAGGAGAGATATAGATATGTATTAAGAGAGAAAAAGGGGGTTTAGACTAAGAGAAAAATGGGCTCGATCAACCTGATCTAGAGCACACATGGAGTAGGTAGAATTCCAAACTCTGTGGTGCCCATAAGCATACTGAGGATAATGCCATCAAGGGGAAACTTATGACCAGGGCTATCCAAGTTAAATCTACCTTGCATTAGGAGATCTGGGCTCCTTAGATAAAAGCAAGAACTTGTACTCAGGGCATACAGATTGGGCCTCTGGAAAATGACCTCGGCAAGCCCGAACAAGAGATAATAAGGCACAAATAGATTCCCTTTTTCCGGGGTGCTTTTGGACAGACAGAGAAGGCAGATCCATCAAATCGAGGCCTGGACAAGGTTGATCCACCATGTATGTAGGCAGATCTGATGCAAATCTTTGTTAGATCGATAGAAGGAAGACATTGCTATGTACAAATTAGGAAAGGAATGAACGTTCACGAGTTAAAATTGCAGATCCAGAACAAACTAGGAACCCCAACAACATATCAAAATCTGATATGTACGGGATTCCGTTTATAGGACCATCACTCACTCCAGGACTATGGATTCATTAAAGATTCAACTATAATTCTCAATTTGAGACTGCGAGGCGGATGCGAGGGAGCTAGCTCAAATACTACAAGTTCCTTTCACGATGCCGTCAAAGGAAAGGAATCATTGCAAAACAAACCAGCCCCTGCATCAGAGCTACCAAACCCCTACATCGTGGAACAAAAGCCGAAATGACCAACGCTTACAGTATTTCTACCAGAGGTAACTCATCTATACACAGATTTAGCCCACAATGTTGTTATATGTAGATTTAATGGTTTTTGGCCAAGATCGGATGCACTGCATCAATGGATCTTCTCATCATGGTCACCTAACTGTGAAATTTATCTATGCCCTAAGAGGTTTTTCATAGTTAGATTTAGCACAGAACAGGAACGGGACAATATCATCAATTAGGGGCCTTGGTTTTGGGGCAATGCAGGCCTCTTCATCACCCATTGGTTCCCGGATTTCGATGCCAACACCATGGTAGTTTCAACAATGCCAGTATGGGTAAGGCTGCATAACCTCCCATTACATTTTTGGCATCAAAAAGTTTTAATAGCCATTGCGAACTCCCTGGGGAAGTTCCTTAAAGCAGATGAAGATAGAGCTATTTGGGGAATTTTCACATTTTCCCGAATATGTGTTGAAGTGAAACAAATATCATCAAACAAATATCATCAAACAACCATATATAACCTCCTTTTTCCTCGCCAAATACTCCTTGTCTCTCCATCATCATGATTATCTGTATATGAATATGTCTCCAAAATGTATGTGCAACCTCAAGTAACATATAATATATCCATCATAAAAAACCCTCAAAAAATTCCATGCACATAAATAAGTGTTGTAAATCATCCATATAGATGTACAAAATCGCCATAATTCTATACAAAACAATGTTGATAAATGAAGCCAAACAGTAGATGAAATAAAGCAAAATCCATTTTTGCATAAACATAAAACTAGAAATATCCATGAACTGTCATTTTAATCTGTGAGAAGGAGCACTTTCAACCTGATGCTCCTCCTGGTGGGGACGGGATGTGATAAAATTCAAGGAACCATGGGAAGAAATTTATCTAGTGACTTAGCCTTTTCCTTATTGTCACTAGCAGTAGGTTGAAGGGGCTTGATGACATGCTTGGAGGACCAAGAAATAGGCTGAGAAAGTATAGTAGCTTGTTTAGAAGCTTGACTAGTTGATAGAGGAGGTTGATCAACAAGAATAGAAGAATAAGGTGATACTCGTGGAGTGGACACAACATGTGAAGCAACTGATTGTGCATGATGTGGAATGTTAACCTCAATAGGGGGAGGGGGAAGTGACACTATGGGAAACCCTTGGATAGAAATAATGTTTGTGCTTGAATAACATTTTTCTAGCCATCATTATTAGGAAATCCCAAATCAGCAAACATGTGAGGTGGCACAGGAATACCAAACCTTGCCATTAGGCTTACCGGGCAGACCTATCTATGGTTTTGTGCATGGATTTTGCACATGGTTTTGGGCATGATGGTTTTCTTCCCAGGTTATTTTGTAGATCCGGTCAAGGGAACTACAGTTTTGTTCTTATCCATGGTTAATCGATTGGGGTTTATGAATGCTTCGACATGTATATATATGTATTGTAACATTAAAAGGAACATAATGAAAAAATAAATCTAGTAGTCCCAGTTTTGGGATCCAGGGGAAAATCTTTGTGTATTTGTTTTGTATTTCTCGTCATTGTATATTTTCTATTTTTAAGAATTCTATTATCACCAAGAAATGATCACGTAGTCATTTTTAACTAGATGGATCCAAATACACCATGTAGATTTAATTTTACCATATTAAAATCACTTTCAGTGTGGAAAATAATTTAGTAAGCCAATTTCATTAATTTATTTTCTAATTTAAATAAGAAAAACCCCATGAGAATAATTAGATAAATCATTATTTATTTAATTTTATCTAGGAATAATTATTTAAAATAATTATTCTTTATCACATTTCACTAAATCCTTAGGAATATTTAAATAAATCACTATTTAATAATTTTTTTGATTTCACACCTTTCTTATTTCTCGCGAAATAATTAATAAATCATTTTATTTGTTAATTATTTCTAAATAAATATATTTAACCATTTTAAATATTTTTTTCCTCTCCAATAAATATAATAATGTATCCCAAGTGGTTAGATTTGAATTTGGTTGATATTCTTTTATTATTCTCCATTTTCGAGATTAACTCCATACTTTGTTATAAATAGGAGGTTTTTCATTCATTCTTCACCATGATCATAATCATCGTCAACATTATCGTCTTCTTTCTTTGAGCTCCCATTTTGAGTTCTACAGTTTTTGTATGGGTTTTTCACATATTGAGGGAGAGAATCATTTTCTCAAGCATCAAGGACATCAAAGGGCCCATCCCACGGATGGGGACTTACAAACCCATTTGTAGACCTCCTTCACCAGGTGTTATTAATAAAATATTTATTCATTCAAAAGTATTTCCAATTGGGTTATTATATTGGATATTTAATATTGTTGCTTTCTATTCTGGATCATATCTACTTTTACTGCAGGTTTTCTATTTCGGTTGCAGATCTAAATCAACAGCAACCATCAAGTTGTTGTTAGATTCACTTGTCACCTAGTGACTTAAGTGAAGTGTTTTTGGTACACCTCCACTGGTGTGATAACAACGTTCTTGGGTGAGTGAAGTTTCTAAAAAAATAAGGGTTTTATACAGCTATTTTTAGCTTCTCAATTTCTATTTATAGTATTAAACCCTATTTTGTCAAATTCTCAGATTTTGGTTGCTTTCTGATGTTTTCCGCAAGTCACGAGTACTAGCCGAGCAGGGGACCACAATATTTGTGTTATATCTACTGACCATGAGTCCCAAGAACAAAGCACACTTTTTAGTCCCATAAGTGAGTTGTAGAGTGCACTTTTTGGCCAAAAAACTGTGTTTTCCTCATAACTTTATTTTAGAACTTTTCCGGAAAATTTTCAATTTTTTTTCCAAAATTGTTGAGAGTGTTATCTGCATACTGGTTTGGATACTTCATTCCTATTTTCAGTCTCCGTCAGGCCTAGATCCACTTTATTTGTCTCTTTGAGGAAGGAAAAGCCCCCCCAGGGTTTAGAGTACACCTCCACATTGTTAGGAAGACATTTGCTAAGTGAGAAGTCTATGGTTTTTCAGCATTTCCAGCCAGTGATTTTCAGATCTTATCCATTAGTTTTTATATTTGTTGGATAGGTTTCTTTTACCTATTTGTCCCTTTAGAGTTTGGGTTGGCCTTTTCCCCTGTAGGATCCCCTGGAGCATCCTAGGTCTTAGAGCTTCACACCTATCCTTTGCAGCATTTTCACCTCTAATTTTTGTTGTTTGTCTGCATTATTTACAACATATTAGAGCCTTTACATCCCAGTCTCTTGACATTATATTTTTTTGCCTCTTTCTGTGTCTTTGAGTATCTTTTTTTTCCTCTCTTGCATAGCTTCTTAGTAGCCCTTGTGGGTGGGGTTTTGTATGTTGATTGGCTATTTATTTTTTTATCATTTTCATATTTATTTACAACATGTCAACAACACATGGCATCATGAAACATGCTTAATTAACTCATCCACTTGAAACATCATTTTCACACACTCACACCTTAAGCGAACATGATCTTGGTTAACACCACCAAGCCAAGACTTGAAATAATACACCTTAATAAATCAACAAGCATAGATTACCCCACTTGGGTGTCAAGGCCAAACAATCTTTGTAGTGTAGGTGTAGGGTCAGTGGGATAGGATTCCAATAAGACCCATCAGTCACTTTCATCGAGACATAGAAGTTGACATATTAGAGAGCTTAAAATCCTTCACCATCCCACTGTCAAAGACGGAGTGCATCAGAAACCCGATTCAGAGGGGGTTAGGCTACATCATTGTGCGAGCAATTATCCTTAGGGCTACCCAACCTGTGGGAGGGAATTTCGTGCAGTAGCTGACTACCAAGAAGATCAAGACTCGACCACCACCGTGGGATGAAGATAGCCATAGTGACCAATCTTAGGAAAACACATTATAGAACTAGCTGTGGGAAGCAGTTGATCCTCTACCCCACCTTTCTCTGGATAGCTCTATTTGCGGGTATTAGAATCCATCAAGTAAGAAGTTCTTTGGAAGGCCATATGAAATAGTAATTCTATGCTTATTTGTGGATTTAGATCACCTATATGTTATAGGTATTTTTCTTTGATAGGAGATGTTTTCTTGTATTAGAGTAACATCATTAAAATAGTTAGTTTACACTTGGCACCACTGCACTAGGTGTTTTCTTGTTGTTTGATTCTCTTTTATTCTTATCATCATCCTTTAGTCTAGGCATAATTATGCCTCCTAGGCATTTTTCACATCGAATTCATGGTCTTAAACCTCAATTATAGTTAGGCTATATTACTCCTCCCTATCGAGTTAGAGTACATCCTCCATTAAGTAATCATTCTAATTCTAATTTTGTTGATTCATCCAGTTCATCCTTTGATTCTACGTCTTATCAACCCCATATTACCACCATGTCAGGCACTAATGCGGGTGCAGGAACCCAGGGTGGTAACCTAGATGCTAACCAGAGTACCCCCACTAGTGGAACCACCACCGGTGTGGTCACTCATAGTCTCTTGCTTCCTTTTATGGCTGGTTTAAGTCTCCCATATTTTAGCCAGCTTATCAATGATCCTCTTATCCATGATCCCACATTGTCAACAATGCCTACTATACTCCCTTCATGCATCCCAAAGTTTGAAGGTAATCTTGGAGAAGATCAAACTAATCATGTTTGCTCCTTCCATATGTGGTGTTCATCAAATTCCATTACTGAATATTCCATCTATCTTTGTTTGTTCCAATGCACACTCACTGGAGGTGTTGCTAAGTGGTATGTCGACCAACCCAGAGCAAACCATTCCAATTTAGTGACTCGTGCCAAAACCTTTCTTTCATATTTCCATTTACCTCTTCGTTATGATACCAGTACCAAAATTTTGACTTCTTTCCATCAAACTTCTACAACTCACCTTTCCAACCATGCTCAGGAATAGCGTAGAAGGAGGAGCATTTGTATAGCTCCTAACTTCAAATATTGAGTCTATGTGTATTGGTTCCTTACATCATTGTTGGCCCCCATTACAAAATATGTCACTTCTCACTTCCCCTAGTTTGAGGAAGAGGCACTCCAAATAAAATTTGATCTGATTTACACCCAGTCATGTTACATTTACACTGTCATCCCCGATTTGCCTCGGCCTGGTGCTACTAATGCACGGGGGGCATCTCATGTCATGGATGGTATAGTTTTAACACTTTAACACCCACAACCATATGCTCCACCTCAAAGGAGTTATGGTCCAACTAAGGGAGGGACCAATTCCACTTACAATTATCCCTCCCCCAATCCTCCTCGAGGCAATCCTTATCCAGGTCCCAGCAAACCATATTCATATCCCCATCCGCATCAAGAGATGCCAATTCCAATTGTTTCACCACCAACTTATACCATTTTTTCCCCATCTTCTTATTATCCGTATGCACAACCTAATGATCAGTATGCACAACCTAACGCTCTAGCTCCTTCAACACCAGCACCCCAACCCTCCATGCCTGCTCCCCCTTGGCTGCAACAACCACCTCCTCCACAAGGAAAAGTGTATGCTCAGCAGAGTGGACCTAATCCATAACCCCAAGAAAAGGAATAAGTGGAAGGATAATAGAAACTAGCAGTCTCAAGGTAATCACGGGAACCAGGGTCCTCCACCCAATGCCCCTCAAGGTCCTCAACCTAATCTCGCAACCCAGCAATAGGGAAGTCATCCCAAGAATATCAAGGGTCTCTGCATGAAAAAACCTTGTGCATGTTTCTTCATATATGGTCATTATACCCATGAGTGTCCTCAAGATGATCAGATTATTTTCTTTCATGTTGATAAGTCGGAAAATACTCCCTTACCTTCATTCGTTGCCTTTCAAATACCAGTGTCCATTAGAAACACCATCGTTCGGTGGTGTATCATTGATGAAGGTGGATCCACCTTAGTGATGGCTGCTAGTGTTTGGAAGAAATTTGGTTCCCCTGACCTATCCACATCCACCATCACTCTTTGTGCATGGGTTGGTCATCCTTCACAACCCGTTGGCTTATATTGCAATTGCCTAGTCATAGTTGTTGGAAAGATCGTTTGTATTGATATTGAAGTCATTAATGCCCCCTTAGACTATAAAATCCTCTTGGGTCATAGTTATACTTATTCCATGTCAACTTTTGCATCTATGGTTCATCGTAAAATGTGATTTCCACACAATGGAAAGATTGTCATAATTGATCTGTTGATGTACTATGATCCAAAAGCCTAGAATTCACCTTAGTCCAACATTTTTTTCGTGGCTAAAAATAAGAATTTCTCATCTGACTGTCCAAGAGTCTATAAAGATTTTGCTTTGCTTGGTGCTTAGTATGGCCCATTTCCTTGTAGAAATTCTGCAAATTCTCTACAAATCTCCCTCTGAGACTATGTAGACAATCTGACTGTAGATTAACCTAATAATGCAATATAACCAAAGAAAAATACTATAACCTACTTCTACTATCAAGAAATTTTCGGAAGCTTAAAGATTGAGCAAGATTGAGCTGAACACATATAACCAGAAGAAGAAGAATCAATGCATAATACACATGAAAATATTTTGGGGAAAGCCTCAGCAAAAAACGCCACTATCTGTATTATCGTACAAGGTGGAAATACATAATAATTATACAAAGCCTTAGCTCTCACAACTAGCCAGCTCTCAGTACAATCCTCCTGGATGCTCACAGGAAATCAAAGCTTCTCACAAGCCTTCCTCTCTGCCCTCCAAGCTCCTATTTCCTTGTGTTTTTCCTCTGGGATGGTCTTCTCCAACCAAGTGGAAAACTGATCTCTCACATTGATCTCACACCCTGTATGAACTGCGTGATCCTCAAGGAACCTTGCCTTGATTGCATGCATGAGTTTCCTTTATAGGAAAACATATGCAATTGATAGTACATTGTCCTTGTCTTTAATCTAAACTGGATCTTTCTCAGAATAGACATGCATGATTTTCTGATGAGGGAATCTTCAGTTATCTGGAGTACACTAGTTAAGTGCATGCATGCATCAATTGACTGATAACTCACAATTAGTTCTTCAAACAGTTTGGAAATTTAACTGGACTTAACTCAGTAAATTGAGATAACTAATTACAACTCAAATATAACTCAATATTATCTCCTTAATTAAGGGATAATCTCCTTAATTTAAGGGATAATTGTTGCATGACTTCAGAAAGACATCTAACTTGAATTTATCCAATTTATTAATCCATAATGAATTAATTAATTATTTCCAAGCAGCTGGTGAGACTAAATTCGATTTTAATTCACAATTTTAATTCAAGGACAAATTAAAATTAGAATATCTGGATTCTATTGTTATCATTTCTTGTTGTTATTTTCAACACTCCCTCTCAAGAAGAAAGGAATTCAACTCGATCCCAATCGTGAACCTTTGGAATGTTATGCATGCAACACTTTTCTCTAGTGTTGTTGCTCCAGCAACTCCAGAAACAAAAAAACATCCAACCTAAATCAGTATGATGCATATGTCATCAAAGTCTCTGACTGCTATTGCCTCTGTTAACTAAAAACTTTGTGCTTCGGTTGACTCTGCCTTTTTGTAGTGTTGTCAATCCTTCTCTATGCTCTTCAGTATCTGACTGCTCTAGCTTTTGTCACTTTGATCTCTAACTACATCAATCCCACTGATTCCTCCCGCTACTATGTACTTTGGTCTCTCATAGCAAGGTACGATCCATGAGATAAAACCTTTCAATGGACCCTCCCCAATTTTAGCCTTCTTAAGACTATCACTTCACATCGCCCCACCTCACACTTGGAGGTATTACTGCATGTGATCCCTCTGCCCACTTCTCCAATTGTGGCTCCTCCATAATTGTATGAGACTTCTTCTGGGGCGGCATGTTGAGAGGTAATTTACTCTCCCTTTCAACCACCAAGTCTCTAACATTTTCCTTGCTCCTCAAGGCTTTACATGCATCTTGAACCTCAAGAGCATACAAGTTCTTGACTCATGAACTAATCTGTTTCACCTGTCTCGTGGTGATGTGTCTAAGGAACTCCTTTCCTTTATTGAAGAAAAAATCGTAGCCTTTATCCTCCAACATCACGACTAACACCAAGTTCTTTTTCAGTCGAGGCACATACTTCACACCTGTCAAGGTGTTAGGAGCTCTATGATCCCTCTAAAAATCAATCGTGCCCACTCTTGAAACATTGTACCTTCCGTTGTCACCCATCTCTGTGCGCATCTTGAGGTCTTTCTCCTCCAAGGTACTGAATAAACTTTTATCGCCAGTCATGTGGAATGAGGATCCACTATCAAGATACCAAACACAACCCATCATCGATGACACCATGCATGTGATGAGAGTAAAGCCCATTTCGAACTGAGAGGTTAATACCTCACCTTCCGATCCTTTAGAGGATCCCTTCTTGCACTTATTTGATGGGAAATTAGTTGCATAATGTCCCATCTCGTGAAAATTAAAGCATCTAACTTCAGACTTGTCACCTTTCTTCCCTCCATGAGAAGAATTTGATTTGGAATGGGAATCCTTCCCCTTCCCTTTCCTTGCCTTACTCGCTAAGGCCATATTTTATTCATCATCATCCTTGGATGAAGAACCATCTCGAGTGCTCCTCCTGATCTCTTCCTGCATCAGATCCGACCACAATCATTCCCAATTCGACAATTTCTCCCTTCCATTCACAAAGTCCTGGTAGTTATTCCAGCTCTTTGGAAGGCCAAGGAGAGTGAGGCTCACCATATCATCATTAGAAGTAGTTATTCCCACACTTCCAAGCTCATCTCTGCAAGTGGTGAGCTTGTTCAGATATGTGGAAATAGTATCTCCCTTCTCTATCTTGATTCTTTGAAGCTTATCCTTGAGCACCAATTTCCTCTAGTTACTACTGTTCTGGTAGAGGTCCTTCAATGTCTTCCACTTTGAATATGGAGTATCCTTCCCATGGAGACTCGAGACAATATGGTCTCGAAATCCCTCAAGGATGATCTGTCTCACACTTGCCACACACTTCTTCCACTCAGCCAACTCTTGTGCATTAGTTGAACCTAGCTTTGGGATTTCTTGATCAATGAAATCCTTCAAGCCATTGCCTTCTAACATAGCCTCCATGCGATATTTCCATGTTATGTAATTCGAGCTGCCTTCCAAGGCATACTCGAGTCTCAAGCCATAGAACGCCATTGGCTAACCTTGAAGTATGATAAGAATTCAATTTGCACCTGCAACCCCGAACTTCAAACTTCGAATTCTATTCTCCATATATTGTTCACAACTCCGATAAACTAGCCTATGATACCATGTAGAAATTCTGCAAATTCTCTACAAATCTCCCTTTGGGAGTATCTATACAATATGACTGTAGATTAACTTGATAATGCAATATAACCAAAGAAAAATACTATAATCTACTTCTACTATCAAGCAATTTGTGGAAGCTTAAAGATTGAGCAAGATTGAGTTGAACACATATAACGAGAAGAAGAAGAATCAATGCACAATACACATGAAAATACTTTGGGGAAAGCCTCATCTAAAAAACCCACTATCTGTATTATCATACAAGGTGGAAATACATAATAATTATACAAAGCCTTAGCTCTCACAGCTAGACAGCTCTCAGTACAGTCCTCTTGGATGCTCACAGGGAATGAAAGCTTCTCACAAGCCTTCCTCTCTACCCTCCAAGCTCCTATTTACTTGCACTGTTCCTCTGGGATGATCTTTTTCGACCAAGTGGAAAACTGATCTCTCACACTAATCTCACACCATGTATGAACTATGCAATCCTCAAGGAACCTTACCTTGACTACATGCATGAATTTCCTTTATAGGAAAACACATGCAACTGATAGTACATTGTCCTTGTCTTTAATCTCAACTTGGTATTTCTCATAATAGACATGCATGAATTTTTGATGAGGGAATCTTCAGTTATCTGGAGTACACTAGTTGAGTGCATGCATGCATCAACTGAATGATAACTCACAATTAGTTCCTCAAACAGTTTGGAACTAATTTAACTGGACTTAACTCAGCAAACTAAGCTAACTAATTACAACTCAAATATAACTCAATCTTATCTCCTTAATTAAGGGATAATATCCTTAATTTAAGGGATAATTGTTGCATGACTTCAGAAAGACATCTAACTTGAATTTCTCCAACTAATTAATCCATAATGAATTAATTAATTGTTTCCAAGTAGTTGGTGAGAATAAATTTGATTTTAATTCACAATTTTAATTCAAGGACAAATTAAAATTGGAATATCTGGATTATATTTTTATCATTTCTTGTTTCTATTTTCAACACTCCCTCTCAACAAGAAAGGAATTCAACTTGATCCCAATCATGAACCTTTGGAATATTATGCATGCAACACTTCTCTTTAGTGTTGTTGCTCCAACAACTCCAGAAACAAAAAAAAAAAAAAAAGCATCCAACCTGAATCAGTATGATGCATCTTTCATCAAAGTCTCTGACTGCTATTGCCTTTGTCAACTAAAAACTTTGTTCTTCATCTGACTCTGCCTTTATGCATTGTTCTCAATCCTTCTCTGTGCTCTTCAGTATCTGACTACTGTAGCCTTTGTCACTTTGATCTCTGATTGCATCAATCCCACTAATTCCTCCTGCTACTATGTACTTTGGGCTCCCATAGCAAGGTATGATCCATGAGATAAAACCTCCCAATGGACCCTACCGAATTTCAGCCTTCTTGGGACTATCACTTCACATCCCCCCACCTCACACCTAGAGGTATGGCTGCATGTGATCCCTTTTCCCACTTCTCCAATTGTGGCTCCACCACAATTTTCTGAGACTTATTCTAGGGCTGCATGTTGAGAGGTAATTTACTCTCCCTCTCAACCACCAAGTCTCTAACATTTTCCTTTCTCCTTAAGGCTTTGCATGCATCTTGAACCTCAAGAGCATACATGTTCTTGACTCATGAACCGATCTCTTTCACCTGTCTTGTGGTGATGTGTCTAAGGAATGTCTTTCTTTTACTAAAGACAACATCGTAGCCTTTGTTCTCGAACACCGTGACTGATACCAAGTTATTCTTCAGTCCAGACACATACTTCACATATGTCAAGGTGGTAGGAGCTCCATGCTCCCTCTGAAAAGAAACCGTGCCCACTCCTGAAACACTGTACCTTCCGTTGTCACCCATCTCTATACGCATCTTGAGGTCTTTCTCCTCCAAGATACTACATAAAATTATATCGTCGGTCATGTGGAATGAGGCTCCACTGTCAAGATACCAAACACAACCCATCATCAATGACACCATGAATGCAATGAGAGTAAAGTCTATTTTGAACTGAGAGGCTAATACCTCACCTTCTGATACTTCCGAGGGTCCCTTCTTGGACTTCTTCGATGGGAAATTAGTTGCATAATGTCCCATCTCGTGATAGTTAAAGAATATCACTTTAGACTTGTCACCCTTCTTCCCTCCTTGAGAAGAATTCGATTTGGAATGGGATTCCTTCCCCTTCCCTTTCCTTTCCTTACTCGCTAAGGCCAGATTTTCTTCATCATCATCCTTGGATGAAGAACCATCTCGAGTGCTCTTCCTGATCTCCTCATGCATCAAATCTGACCACAATCATTCCCAATCCGACAGTTTCTCCCTTCCATTCACAGAGTCCTGGTAGCTAGTCCAGCTCTTTGGAAGGCCAAAGAGAGCGAGGTTCAACATATCATCATTAGCAATATTTATTCCCACACTTCCAAGCTCATCTCTGCAAGTGGTGAACTTGTTCAGATATGTGGAAATAGTATCTCCCTTGCCCATCTTGATTCTTCGAAGCTTATCCTTGAACGAAAATTTCCTCTGGTCGCTACTGTTCTGGTAGAGGTCCTTCAATATCTTCCACATTGAATATGGAGTATCCTACCAATGGAGACTCGAGACAATATGGTCACGAACTCCCTCAAGGATGATCTGTCTCACCCTCGCCACACACTTCTTCCACTCACCCAACTCTTGTGCATTAGTTGAACCTGGCTTTGGGATTTCTTGATCAATGAAATCCTTCAATCCATTATCTTCTAATACAGACTCCATACGATCTTTCCATGCTATGTAATTCAAGCTACCTTCCAAGGCATACTCGAGTCTCAAGCCATAAAACACCATTGGCCAACCTTGAAGTATGATAAGAATTCAATTTGCACCTGCAACCCCGAACTTCAAACTTCGAATTGTCTTCTCCATATACCGTTCACAGCTCTAATAAACTAGCCTCTGATACCATGTATAAATTCCGCTAATTCTCTACAAATCTCCCTCTGAGACTATGTAGAAAATATGATTGTAGATTAACTTGATAATGCAATATAACCAAAGAAAAATACTATAATCTACTTCCACTATCAAGCAATTTGTGGAATCTTAAAGATTGAGCAAGATCGAGTTGAACACATATAACCAGAAGAAGAAGAATCAATGCATAATACACATGAAAATACTTTGGGGAAAGCCTCAGCTAAAAACCCCACTATCTGTATTATCATACAAGGTGGAAATACATAAGAATTATACAAATCCTTATCTCTCACAGCTAGCCAGCTCTCAATACAATCCTCCTAGATGTTCACAGGGAATGAAAGCTTCTCACAAGCCTTCCTCTCTACCCTCCAAGCTCCTATTTCCTTGCACTGTTCCTCGAGGATAATATTCTCCAACCAAGTGGAAAACTGATCTCTCACATTGATCTCACACCTTGTATGAACTGCATAATCCTCAAGGAACCTTACCCTGACTTCATGCATGAGTTTCTTTTATAGGAAAACACATGCAATTGATAGTGCACTATCCTTGTCTTTAATCTCAACTGGGTCTTTCTTAGAATAGACATGCATGAGTTTTTGATGAGGGAATATTCAGTTATCTGGAGTACACTAGTTGAGTGCATGCATGCATCAACTGACTGATAACTCACAATTAGTTCCTCAAACAGTTTGGAACTAATATAACTAGGCTTAACTTAGTAAACTGAGCTAACTAATTACAACTCAAATATAACTCAATCTTATCTCCTTAATTAAGGGATAATCTCCTTAATTTAAGGGATAACTGTTGCATGACTTTAGAAAGACATCTAACTTGAATTTCTCCAACTAATTAATCCATAATGAATTAATTAATTATTTCCAAGCAGCTGGTGAGAATAAATTCGATTTTAATTCACAATTTTAATTCAAGGAAAAATTAAAATTGGAATATCTGGATTATATTTTTATCATTTCTTGTTGTTATTTTCAACATTCCTACCCCTTCTAAGCCTATCTCATCAAGTGCTTTCATGCTCCAAGCATCGCGGGCTGCCCACAAATGGTCTGGTATGCCCTCATAGTAGATCACACCTCCACAACCTATTTTCCATAACTCAACCCAGCCTGTCAGTATTAGTCCTCAAGGGTCATTTCCTTCTGCAAGTGTCTCTCATAATCCACTTCCACTCGGAATCACTCCCCTAGGCCTTAACCATTACAGAGCAGTTCCTCCAGACCATTCTCCTATTGAGAAATGGCAACAAGAAATTCCAGTTTAATTTATCCTTGATTAAACTATGAATTAAATTTGAATTCTATTCTCATAGCAACTTAAAATAGTTAAATTAAGTTTATTAAACTTACTTAACTTAGGAAATTCGAGTTGGAATTCTTTTGGAAGTCATGTATATGTTCTCCTTACTTTGTAGGATTCTAGAGTGAGTTAATTGTGAGTTGTAAAATGGAAGACTCAATTTCAAGAGTCAGTTCAGTTAAATTAATTCTCAAATTGATTGAGAGAACTAATAGTGAGTTAACAGTCAGTGGTGACACTAATGAACGTCGCCAGTGCTACTCTAGTTAACTGGATATTTACTCATCAAAAACTCATGCATGTCAATTCTGAGAAACACACAGTTGAGACTAGAGTGCAGGGACAATGTACTATTTATTTTAGATTTTTCTTGGTTGCACTGATAGTGCATGCAATCAGGAACTGATCCTTGAGGGATTGCGTTATTTTTAGAGGCTTTATTTACATCTAAATACAAGCTATCCTTTGTAGGAATTACATATTGGAATGGAGACTTGGAGAGATTGTGAAGAGGCTAAGCTTTGGCCTTGAACTTTTTTATGAGTTGGAGATTGAATTTCATGGGTGTTGGGATTGTTCTAGAGAGAACAAGCATTGTAATTTCATCTTGATTTTCCAAATTAATACAAAACAGATAGTGGGGTTTTGAGATGTGGCTTTCCTCAAATATTTATTGTGTTATGTGCCTTTGATTCTCTTCCTCTATTGATTATTGTTTGCTCGATGCTTATGGGCTTCCGCTATAAGGAGTAGAAGTATATTATTAACACTTTCTTTAGCAAATTGCATTAGTTTGTGAATCTACAAGATTTTCTACATGGTATCAGAGCAAGATTATTTTTTGGGACGAGAGTTTGCAAAGAAAATATGAGAATTTCTGTGCAAAATTTTTAGAAACAAATTGTAGATATGGATTCCCTCGGAAAAGATACCCAAATTCAAAAACCAAATCGACCGAATTGGAGTTCGAATGAGGGAGATATCATTGATTTAAAATCAGCTCTCTAGAGGAGATTTCGAAGTTTTGAGTTTCTCGGTTACAGGTGAAAGTTGAATTTGCAATACATACTTTGGGATCGGCAGATGGAGTTCCATGGGTTGAGGCTTGAGTATGCCTTGGAAGGTAGCTCAAATTTTATAGTCTGGAGGAACAGGATGGAGGTTGTACTAGAAGATAATGGCTTCAAGGAATTCATTGATCAAGAAGTCCCCAAGCCAGCAGCTATGGATGCCCAGAACTTAGCTGAATGGAAGAAGTGTGTGGCGAAGGCAAGGTGGATAATCCTTGAGGGAGTTCAAGAACACATTGTCACGAGTCTCCATGGCAAGGAAACTCCGCATGCTATGTGGAAAACATTGACGAAATTGTATCAAAATAGCAATGATCAAAGGAAGTTGGCACTGAAGGATAAGCTTTGTAAAATCAAGATGGATAAAGGTGAGACGATTCCAAAGTACTTGACCAAGTTCACTCAATGTCGACATGAACATGGAAGTGTTGAAATTACAGTTTCCAAGAAGGATATGGTGAGCCTTGCTCTTCTTGGACTCCCAAAGATTTGGCATAGTTATCAGGACTCTATCAATGATCGGGAGAAGATAATGACTATGATCGGATTTGATGTAGGATGATATCAGGAGGAACACCAGGGATGGATCTTCATCAAAGACTAATAATGAAGAGAATTGTGCCTTAGCGATTAAGGTGAGGAAGGGTAAAGGTAAATTTTCTCATTCCAATTCTAATTCTTATCATGGAGGTAAGAAGAAGGACATGACGAAAGTTAAATTCTTTCATTGTCACAAGATGGGTCACTTTGCTACAAATTGTCCATTGAAGAAGTCCAAGGAGAGGTCCTCAAGAGGAGCGGTGGGTAAGGCTTTAGCCTTCCAATTCGAATTGGACTTTCCCTCATTGCATGCATAGTGTCTTCAATGATGGGAAGTTTCTGGTACTTAGACAATGGAGCTTCTTTCCACATGACTAGCGACAAAGAGTTATTCAATGAACTAGAGGAGAAATATCTCAATATGCATATCGAGATGGGTGATAACGATAAGTATAGTGTTACTGGTGTGGGTAATATAAATTTTAAGAGGGAGAATGTGGCTCCACTCACCTTGAAGAATGTTACACATGTTCCTGGACTAACGAAGAACTTGGTATCCATTTCCACTCACCTTGAAGAATGTTACGCATGTACCTGGACTAACGAAGAACTTGGTATCCATTTCCATGCTTGAGGATAAAGGCTATGATGTGGTATTTTCAAAAGGAAAGGCGTTCCTTTGACACACAGCCATGGGTCAAGTAAAGAATATATGTTGAGCCAAGACGTCAGTGAGTTTTGGCACAAGCAATTGGGGCACTTACATCATGGGTCTTTAAAGATATTGCAGCCAATATCTACCATCTTCCCAAAGGTACCTTGAGCAAGTTGATACATGCAAGGGTTGTAATTTTGGAAAATACACCAAGTCTTCCTCTTGAGAAAGAGATAGATGAGCAGAGTCTATTCTGGAGCGATTCCATTCAGATGTGTGTAGACCATTCTCGACAACATCCACGACCAAACACAGGTATTATGTTATATTTGTTGATGAATATTCTCATAAATGCTAGGTATTTTTATGTACAAAAAGGATCAAACTTTAACAAAGTTTTGTAAGTTCAAAGCATTGGTAGAGAAAGAGTCTTGCAAGAATGGAAACTTGGAGAGATTGTGAAAATTTACCTTTACCCTTCCTCGCCTTAGCGATTAAGGCGAGGAAGGGTAAAGGTAAATTTTCTCGTTCCAATTCTAATTCTTATCATGGAGGTAAGAAGAAGGACATGACGAAAGTTAAATTCTTTCATTGTCACAAGATGGGTCACTTTGCTACAAATTGTCCATTGAAGAAGTCCAAGGAGAGGTCCTCAAGAGGAGCGGTGGGTAAGGCTTTAGCCTTCCAATTCGAATTGGACTTTCCCTCATTGCATGCATAGTGTCTTCAATGATGGGAAGTTTCTGGTACTTAGACAGTGGAGCTTCTTTCCACATGACTAGTGACAAAGAGTTATTCAATGAACTAGAGGAGAAGCGATTCCATTCAGATGTGTGTAGACCATTCTCGACAACATCCACGACCAAACACAGGTATTATGTTATATTTGTTGATGAATATTCTCATAAATGCTAGGTATTTTTTATGTACAAAAAGGATCAAACTTTAACAAAGTTTTGTAAGTTCAAAGCATTGGTAGAGAAAGAGTCTTGCAAGAATGGAGACTTGGAGAGATTGTGAAAATTTACCTTTACCCTTCCTCGCCTTAGCGATTAAGGTGAGGAAGGGTAAAGGTAAATTTTCTCGTTCCAATTCTAATTCTTATCATGGAGGTAAGAAGAAGGACATGACGAAAGTTAAATTCTTTCATTGTCACAAGATGGGTCACTTTGCTACAAATTGTCCATTGAAGAAGTCCAAGGAGAGGTCCTCAAGAGGAGCGGTGGGTAAGGCTTTAGCCTTCCAATTCGAATTGGACTTTCCCTCATTGCATGCATAGTGTCTTCAATGATGGGAAGTTTCTGGTACTTAGACAATGGAGCTTCTTTCCACATGACTAGCGACAAAGAGTTATTCAATGAACTAGAGGAGAAATATCTCAATATGCATATCGAGATGGGTGATAACGATAAGTATAGTGTTACTGGTGTGGGTAATATAAATTTTAAGAGGGAGAATGCGGCTCCACTCACCTTGAAGAATGTTACGCATGTACCTGGACTAACGAAGAACTTGGTATCCATTTCCACTCACCTTGAAGAATGTTACGCATGTACCTGGACTAACGAAGAACTTGGTATCCATTTCCATGCTCGAGGATAAAGGCTATGATGTGGTATTTTCAAAAAGAAAGGCGTTCCTTTGACACACAGCCATGGGTCAAGTAAAGAAGATATGTTGAGCCAAGACGTCAGTGAGTTTTGGCACAAGCAATTGGGGCACTTACATCATGGGTCTTTAAAGATATTGCAGCCAATATCAACCATCTTCCCAAAGGTACCTTGAGCAAGTTGATACATGCAAGGGTTGTAATTTTGGAAAATACACCAAGTCTTCCTCTTGAGAAAGAGATAGATGAGCAGAGTCTATTCTGGAGCGATTCCATTCAGATGTGTGTAGACCATTCTCGACAACATCCACGACCAAACACAGGTATTATGTTATATTTGTTGATGAATATTCTCATAAATGCTAGGTATTTTTTATGTACAAAAAGGATCAAACTTTAACAAAGTTTTGTAAGTTCAAAGCATTAGTAGAGAAAGAGTCTTGCAAGAAGGTTAAATCTCTCCGAAGTGATAAAAGTGGTGATTATGTCTTCAATGAGTTTAAGAACTTTGGTGCAGCGGAAGGGACTAAACGAGAGTTGATGGCACCCCATAACCCTCATTAGAATGGGGTTTCCGAGAGGAAGACAAGAGCATAGTAGGGGCATCAATGGTGATGTTTCATGATCAAGGCCTACCACTACACTTGTGGGCTGAGGCATGCAACACAATGGTTTATGTTCAGAATTGTAGCCCACATCAGATACTTGAGCTGAAGACACCATAGGAAGCTTATTCCGATAAGAGGTTAGATGTTGGTCACTTCAGGATTTTTGGGTCATTGGTTTATTGCCATGTGATAAAAGATGCATGGAAGAAGCTTGAGCCAACAACAGAGTTGGGATCTTTGTGGGGTACACCGATACACCCCACAACTATTGGGTGTACATACTGACGAATCAGATGACAATGGTTCACAAGGATATCAGATTCGATGAGGAGAAGGCCATGTGAGTATCCATTGAGAGGGAGCTTGAGCTACATGCAGATGTGTAGATTTTAGCTCCTAAGGTTGAGGGACCTCAGATTGATGTGGAGCAGCCACATGCATAGGCTCAGAGAGTGGGGACATCCACTTAGGCAGATTCTTCTAGAGAGGGAAGAAAGCACACTAGAGAGGCTGATTGATTGTTAGATGATGCATGTGAGAATGTGGGAGCACCCTCTTCTTAGCGTAGATAGAGGAGGTCCCCGGAGAGGTACAATGGATACATGGAACTTATGGGTGCATGTGTTGTGATAGAGCCATATTCCTTTCAGGAAGCAATGTAACAGTCGATTTGGGTTGATGCGATGATGGAGGAGTGTTATATATTTTGGGAACTTCAACCCCAATCATAAATGTCCATAAACTGAGGGCTCCTATGTCCCTAAAAGTGTTTCTTCACTACCTAAAGGAACAAGGTCAGCTGATTACATCATCTCCCAGAAGTTCTCCACTGAAAACTGCTCATAAGTCAAAACTGGACCATACTGAAAGCTCAATGCAGAGGGTGCGATGCATATCACCTTCCCAATGTACAAGGTGCGATGCATATTGATTTGCTCCTCTATAGGGTGCGATGGTCGGGAATGGAAAAATGGAAGGGACAAAAATGAGAGGTGGAAGATCATGGAATCTTCTAGAAGCTTCCCCTCTAACACTTGCCACTCCATTTTCGACCAGGGATGAGTAAGAGATCATCATTCTCCAAGTGGAATCAGGAACTATCAGAGAGAAGACACTAATCAAGATCCCAAAAGATGACTCACCTCT